>VBVR01004989.1:0-13136 GCA_011638315.1 Tetramorium parvispinum | reverse complement strand
ATCGTAATGTGCGCTTATTATTATTATTTTTTAAAAATATATTTAATTGAAACTAAATTACATTACTTTAATGAATTGTATAATTTAACAATATTTAAATTAATATTTATTTTAATCACGTATCATATAATAATATTATTATTTAAATGTTATTAAATATATATTCATTTTTATAATATGTTTATTAGAGATAAATAATCTTTTTCTTATACATAAATTAATATATTTCATTACAAATATGCGCGTTTTTCCAAATGCGGTTTCAAGTGAACATATTTGACAATCTTTAATATTAAGCAGAAACCATTGTTGGCATGATCCGGATTTATATATCCTTCATGCATATCCGGAAATCCGGAGAGATCGAAATACACGAAACGGACTCTGAAACGGTTCTAAGCCACTGAGAAATGGTGCAGCGTACTCAGGAGTTGTACAGTATGAAAGCATAAGATTTCCTACCGCCTTAAGCGGTTAATGTTTAATCCCAACGCAAATTGAAGTTCCGTTTACACGGCAGTTATGTCAACCGTTGCCACGTCTGCATCCAAAGCTCGGATTTACTCTACGCGCTTTGGCGCTTGCTAGTTTACTAAAGAGTAATCCCTGATTTCAGAAAGCTTTCCCATTACAAATTTCCAAACGTGTTTTTATGTTTTTAACATTTTTCCAAAATCTTCTAAAATCCGTCTAAAATCTTTATCATCTATAATCTAATCATAAGTATTACACATGTCTATTTTGTATTTAAAAATAATCATAATAATAATTATTCTGTCTCAAAAAAATTAATATTAATTCAATAAACTATTTAATATTATCATAATCAATTTTATGTAAATTTTTCTGGCTAGAAATTTTAAATACATTAACGTATTTATTTCTAATTAGAAATAAATTATAACAAGATGATTTACAAACGATGTTGATAAACTTAAATAATTTATTCTTTTTAGATAAATTATTTCAAATTTGTTTACATTATTTTTTAAATTTTTATTTGTTATTATTTCAAATTATATATTAATTCTTTTTAATGTAGAAGACGGGGTCGCGGAATAATACAATGCTGGTAATAGTTCAATTACTGCTTGCATTAACGAGAAGTTGAAGGTTTTCTTGAATAACTTCTTCATTATGGTAATTGCTCATTTAGGAATTCTGATTTACTTAGTCTTTCCGTACTTCTTCGTAAGTTTGAATAGGTTTAATTTCGTGATGCCGTTACCTCGAACGAAGGTTTCTGAAAAGTTTCGTGTGACTACTGTGGTCACTGTGTATCTCAAAAGTAATTTTAATTTTTATTATTAATTCTGTCATTTGAGACGATATTAAGAGTTTGTAAAGGCAAAAAAGAAAATATGCAAAATATTATATTTTTAATGTGCAATTCTTTTATGATTATATATTTACGCTTTATGATTTTATTAATCATAAATATAATAAAAAATATTTTAATAATTAATTAATTACAATAATAGTTGAAATAATTAAAAATAAAAATTGAGAACAAAAAATTTTAATAATTCATCAAATTACAAATCATAAAATATTATTTTCAAACAAAATTTATGCAGTATCATTTACATTGCATATACATAGTGATAATAACAATTATGATGAGGCAAATATTAATATAAGTATAATTAAAAAATATAAATAAACATAATTATAAATATAATTATAAATATAAATAAATTGAAATTTATAATATAATATAAATAAATGTAATTTAAATCGTTCGCAGTAACCTCCAATATTTTAATTTGTGTATTCGACTTTAGTCGGCCGAGGTTTTTGATGATTTTAAAAATTATATTTACGAGTACATTACGAGCTTTACAATTTACGTACGTTTACATAATTATAACAGAATAATATCAGAGCTATAACGATGCCAATCATTGTCAGACAGCCCCAACCTTGCCACGCGTAAAATGACACACCAATAGTGTCGACGGCGGTTCTCTTGCACACACCCATTTCGCGTGATTAACGATTTAATTGTCATCACATTGGGCCGGCCGATATTTTAATTTTGTCGAGATAAATAGAAATTTTGTTCGCCCCGCACCGCGCCGATTAAACACAATAATGCTCTGTGCTCGCGAATTTCACGATCATTGTTCGATAATCAGAAAGTTCACTATATACGATGGCACGTAAGCGCGGAAATGAGTCGCGTTGCAACGTAAATTTTATCGAAATATACCGGACGAAGAGCACTCGGTTGGGCACTACCGACGAATGAATAAATCAAGATCTGCCGTGGAGGCATAAACGAATTTACAATTCATCGTCTTTATATTCGTTTGACCCCTGATCGGGTACGGGAGATTTAATGTATTGAATTTATCGATCGATTATCGAATTTAATGAAAAATGTAACGATGTATATTTATATATCATATTTGTAAATTGGCCTTCGGACGTTTATCGTACATTTTTACATCGTTATAGTTGAAAAGTGCCGATAATAACGGGCCATTTTTTATAATAATAACGGGATATTTTATTATAAATTTCATATTGGACATCATGATGGTCTTTTCTTGCATACAGGTTTGATTTCGCAAACCAAAAATGCCGGGGACCTTGCTTTCACATACGGCTTTGATCTCGTCAAATGCCATCGAAAGCAATGCACACGGTCCGCAACTAATCTTTGTAGTCAGTTGGTTACATTGTGCCTTTGTCGCGCGCTCACGACGGATAACAAAATGCTCAAAAAAGAGAACGGGTTTTGCGGCCCATATATTCACTCAGGCTGCATATCTCTGGTCACATGGAATGCGCGACATAGCGAGAGTGTATTTAGGGGTTGATGCAAGGCCGAGCTTTGATTGAGGAAATCATCGCAATTTCAGATACCTACAACGAATATTTCAGAAGCTTTGATCTTGATATTTAATATTAAGAAAGTAGAATAGTTATTTTATCAAATGTTGAAGATGTTTTGAAAAAATCTAGTTTAATATGTTCTTTATCTTAAAATTAAAATAAAATATATTAGAGACAATAATAGATGCGTGAAAAGATTTGTATGCTGTTTTAAAGTAACGATAGATCGTTCGTCAAATGATATGATTATAAGTTGCAGAAAATTAAATATGTTGATTAATCTTTAAATACTTTACTACTCTAATTTTATGTAAATTGTACTAATACAAAGAAATCTCAATTGCCTTTGTCATATTAAAAAATTAAAAGTAAAGCATTGTTTGCAGAATACGTTTGAGCGTCCGAAATTTATGTACTAATTGATTATGTGTTTATATTGTTAATTGATATATGTGATCGTGTATGTATAATATAATGTGGATATAATATAATTTGTGTTATAATGTATAAAAACATTGTAAAATATTGTATCGTGAATAAATATTAGAATGCTACTTTAGTTTTGCAGAAATGACACATTATTCGCAATAATATTTGTAATAAATAACAGGCCTAATTATTTTGTTCATACGAAAATTCTGTGTAAAAATATCGGATCTTGAAATATCGATGATGAACGAGTGTTTGAATTTCAGGCTTAGAAATGATAAATGTTCATGACTATCTTCTTGTTTTCTGTTAACATCATTTATCATTTCGCAAGGAAAGAATCATGCGCTTGATGCCGTTCGATCCGACAGATCTCGCACTTAACGAATCATTAACACGATTTATATTGACGTAGGCGTAATTACTTATCTAACCCTTCGAAATTTTTTGTATCCTTTTATGAAGAGAAATCTTATCGTTTACTATATGAAAAGAGGAGTTCATTTATTTTATCTTAGAAGCAGCAACGAGATAACGAGGCACGAATTTAACCATTAATAATTTTTAGTACATTATATTAGATATGTTAATTTCCAGATTGATATTCTATGTATAATAAATATTAGACTTTTAGTTCGCAAAATTCTAAAATGATTTTTTATGTAATTTAATTACATTCCATATTTTATAATACTTTTATTATTTGTATGCGCTACGCTTCATTGTAAGATAAAATAGATAGTGTGATGTGATAATTTAAAGTTTTGCATGTAACAGTTGCTGTTATGAATTTTCAATGGGAATAATATTTGCTCGTCGAACTCAATGATGCTAAAGTCGCGCACACGCAAACGCGTCCGATTTACAACAAGGTTCATCGGTAGACGGCAGTCCTATTTACGCATCGGAAATTGATTTTGTGCGTTCCGGAAACGAAGTACCGACTGTTATGATGTATGCGTACAGTAGTACAGTGGGACTCCGCATAAAACGATCTGATTTTGATCCGTCGGTTGCCGCGATATCTTCGTCGTTGAATTGCTTCATACTCGAAGATTTATGAGCAAACGGCGGCGAGTGCTTTTTCAGAGAGCGGTTCTGCGATTGAACGGTAACATCGATGGGACCGTCTATCGGGGAGAATAACTGGTCCGACGAATCTAACAAAAAGAGCGTAAACGGACGAGAGTTACGGAACGATCGAGTCGTTCATTGGAAGACCTTTCGATTTGAACTGTTCGCTGTACTTCTTGTTTACACTTCTTACAAATGTGTGCTTATAATTTTTTGGATAATTAATTAACAAGTACAGCATTGCCCGGTAGAATAAAAAAATTTCAAAAAATTATGATTATAATATTATTCAAATAAATTTATGTTCATAAATCAGAAGAATCACGTTTGAAATATTTCATTTGAGTATCTCGCGGTATCTTAAATTACAATTTAGTTTACGAATTGTATAAAAGCGCGATAAATTCGAGTTTATGCACAATAGTCGTTTGTCTGCGTGTCCCGCGTTGAAATTAAAACTCAATATAAACTTTATGTAAACAGTCGCACGTGTATTACAACACGCATTTACAACTGTCGCCGGGAACATCTTCCACAATTCATCGGTCTCTCCCGCAGTTTGCGCTACAACGATAAGAACGTACAGCATGCATCGTACACACGATTAGAGTGTCGTGCGAGGAAAAGGCTCTATCGCGCGCGCGAGTTTATTTATCGCGGCATAAATTCGCATCGCGCGACTACTGCACGCCGCGCGAGAAACGTTATTCTATAAAGCTCCGGGATTTTTGCTTGCGGTGAATGATATACGGGTGCGGAGTCGACCCGGAGAAAATATCGGATTTGTCGCGATCCGCAAATCCGCGGACTCGCGCCGCGGAAAGCTGCGTCGCAACGATATCCGCACGAGGATTTCGTGAGCATGGCACATCGGAACGTTCTCTCGAATCGCGACAGTAGCCGTGTCCAATTCAGACGAAGAAACATGTACAGATGTTGAAAGATTGATTATATATTAACAATGAAGAATAAAAAAATAATATAATGTAAGACATGGCTTTTAATGACTCCTTTTAATAGAGTTTTTTAAAACACGCTTCTTTTAATGGACTCCTTTTAATATAGAAATTATATTATTTTTAATCTTTTTATGACAAGAATTATAATACCGATTCACATTATGGCATAAAGAAATGAAAGTAAATGAAGAAATGCTCGTTTTAATGAACTGATCTTTGAAGAAATACTTATATTTCTCTCCTAATAATATCTCGCTATATGACACAAGCTTAAGTTCCTGATGAAGGACTATATGCGAAAGAATTTATTTGAGAAACGTTTTTTTTTTGTAATATTCTCACGCGGAGCCACAGACGTTCATTTCTTTGGCAGCGATATATGGGAAGCAATATTAAACCTCGATGAGGATTTTGCGGAAAAGCAGGCTGATGCGTTTATCGTTATGCGGATAACTGAATTGGTACCGTTGGACCACGAAGAAGCGTACTCGGTCAGCCGGAGACAATCCCCAAATGCGATACTGCACGCTTTTACACTCTGTACGGCGCGATTTGAACTGCGCGTTTCCACCGTTAATGCCGCACGGATTTCCCGTGAAATTTCGCGCCAAGTGTAAACCCCGGCATCGCACAAGGTGTATAGTGTAACTCCATACCGTTATTCATGCGTTCTCCGGAGGTATGCTTTCCTTTTAACCCTCGGGGTACGGGAAGCTCGCGCGAAAACCGCCCCGAAGTTCATAATAATATGTTCCACAAAGCAAATACCGTAAATGCGAATTTTATCATAACTCTTTCTTGACATTAATCCCCTTATGTTGTTCTATAATTGTTAAGTATGCATATAAATACATTTTTTACTGCTATTGTCAATGTTAATATTATTTCCTTTCAATTCTATCATATTCAATGGCATATTAAGATACTAATATAGAAAATGTATATTAAACTAAATTTACATGAATCTAGAATATATATTATATATTTTTTAAATTAATTAAATTATACACAATTTTAAATATGTTCGAAAATTCTTTAATATTTCCTTTCGACATCTTCTTGCTAGCACTGACCAAGTTTCCCTATTGAGTATATTTAGCGAGTAATTTCGTGAGACGTAACAATACTTCCAGCTTAATCCGTGCGAAATCCGGCACACGCTTGCCGTCCGTAAATTGAATTTCAGGACTATCTAATGGATGTCTCAAGCAACCTACATCGCGCAGAGACAAATGAATAAGTCGGGGGAGAAGGGAGGGACGGGGAGAGGGCAATCTGACCTCATCACAATTCTCCCACCAGGAGGTTAATATGCAGCTGCATCCAATCTCACCGTCTCGGGTTTTCAGCATCCTACTCTCTTTTATCTCCTGATTCATCCCCCTCAGCTTCGCCTTTCCGCCGTCATTCTTCCGCATATCGCACCCTCTTTCGACGATCCCTGTCACGCACCGATACCAAGAAGCTTTTCTGGGTGTAATCTCGGTTAGATCTTTCGACATGAACTTTGCGAGAAATCAAGAATAATATTATAAGACGCGTCCGTGAGAATTCCTTTTGGGCTAAGTAACTTTCCTTATATATTTATATAGAAATTATAAAACATATATATAGAAATTATAAAACATATATAAAACATGTATAGAAACAATTGTAAGTTTAGTAACGGCTTGACATATAACTGAAACTTATTTTTTTATTATATTTTATATTAAAGAGCTATTGTTGAATTTTTATTTATTTTTTAATATTTTTTAAAAATAGATTATGATCTCGTATGAATAAAAATCATGATTATTATATCAATAATTATATTTGGTATAATTATTATTGTATACTATAGATACATTATTTATTTTTAATTGTTCCACTTTGTTTATTATATTAACCATAATTTTGTGAAAAACTGCACAATTTGGGACTATATAGAGGATCACACTTTTATATGTTATTATTTAACATAATTTCTTTGTAATGTATTTAGTGACGTAACTTAAACGTTTTTTAATAATTGGGACATTTTTTTTATTTGGTTGTCAAATAGCAGAAGTCTGCTCATTGAGGCCAATTTATTTTGAACACGTGCAAAATTGGCAATCGCGAATAATACACATTGTATACAAGCGAACGCGCAGTTTTAGCAGTCGGCGGACACGCCTGATCGTAAATGCGTGAACGTAATTAGCGCACAGAGAGCGTAATCAACGCATGTTACTTACGAGCGCGGCACAAACGTTAATCGAGAGTTGGAAGCCTGTTTCAGTACGCTTCTTTTCACGATATTTCGCTTTTACATCGTTAGCACGATGATTACGCCGCTTGTATAAACGCGCGATCCGATTTTCGGCTGAAATGCCTACATAGAATTCTATCATTTATTTGAATATGGATGGAAGAATCGGTGTCGAGAGTATTTCTCATCAATACACCCAATGAGTTATTTTAACGCGCAATATCGAAGAGATTCCCAACATGAAATAAAATCAATATTTCACCTTAATAATGTACAGTATCGTCATGAGCATTGCTACAAAATTTATTGTAGCAAACATTTCTAATAACTATAATATTTAAATAATTTCTTCTATCGTATTACACAGAAATTTTTGTAAAAAAAAGGCTGTACTTCCGAAAGGCCCACATGAGCTAGCAAGCTAAATTTTTTATAACACACTATATTAAGTATAGGAATGTTAAATCTAAAACATTGACCCCGGCAATTCAACAGAAGCTAAGTTATAATAAAAAAAGTTTAAAAAATAGAACGTAATTATTTAACACCTTGTAGATAGAATTACTTATAAGGTAATTGTTTAGATTAAGGAAGGCAGTTTCAATTACCTTGATAAATTATAGAGAATCTAGGTCCACGATTGTACGGTTCCACATGGGTTTGCAACTTCCATGCGAAGCTACTTCCACCCCACCCGACCCGTGTAGCGGGCGAAGCTAGGTCCACGTTTTGTACGGTTCCACATGGGTTTGCAACTTTCCACGCGAAGCTACTTCCACCCCACCCGATCCGTGTGGCGGGCGAAGCTAGGTCCACGTTTGTACGGTTCCACACGTCGTAACACAAGATTATTGGAACTGCTTTCCCTAATCTAAATAATTATCTTATAAGTAATTCTATCTACAAGGTGTTAAATAATTACGTTCTATTTTTAAAATTTTTTTTTATTATAACTTAGCTACTGCTGAATTGCGAGGGTCAATGTTTTATATTTAGCATTTCTATTCATTACTTAATATAGTGTGTTAAAAAAAAATTCAGTTCGCTAGCTCATGTAGGCCTTTCGGAAGTATATCCAAAAAAAATAGACTGAAAAATGTTATTCGGCAGTGGAAGATTTTTAGCTTATGTTCATTGATGTGTACATAAATAGATGAAACAGTTAACAACACGCATGATATTTTTGCTTGATTAAAATTCTCTTTATGACGGACCCATCGCGTCTATATAACTGGCATGAGCATCTGTTCGACTCTGGAAATGGATTTCCAAGAAATTCCGACCGCGCGCAGTTTGCCCCGGCGATAGTTCAGGCCAATTATCCGCTCTTTCGAGCACGAAGTTTCTTTCGCGAAACAATCGTGGGTGAACGTGACGGTGAAATTGCATTCCTTTAAGCACGAAGGCACGATCGTTTTTCGCGACTTTGAAGACGGCTACGATTGTCTAACTAATCCGGTAAAGAAATATCTCGATTTAACATACTTTGATTTAATTTGCAGACAAAAATACTTCAAAAATATTACGATTGAAGTAAAGGGGCTGTGAGCAAAAGATTAAAATAAGGATTTTATAAATTATTGATAGTGTTCATTATAAAAGCACTATGATAAACGTTTATATAATGATAAATTGGATTATTAGCTAGATATCATTTGTTTAAATGATAAATCATAAACTTTATATACCTATAAATCAATTTAAAAATAAAATATAAGATTAACAAGTAGTGTAATAGTAATTAATAATAAGAGAAATATCTAATTTTTATATAGTTTTCTACTGTAAATTAAATTTAAATAACGTGAATACGATAAAGAACATTTACATATTTTCTCGCTGCAAGAAACGCAAATATATGAAATATAACATAAGTATTGCGATTTGATTATTTTTTAGAGTTGTACAAGAATTGTGCAAGTTTCATCAACTGTAATGGAAAAATTGCCGTGGATCGTCTTCGCAACTTTCGTACGAAATCGTTAAAAGCGAGTACGTAAATAAATCTACGTGCCGAGTTGTTTCGGTCGCTTCGATTTATTGACGTGGACGTTTATGATGGAATGCAAGCGCGATTTCGAAAAAC
The DNA here is from genome assembly GCA_011638315.1 of Tetramorium parvispinum. Taxonomy (NCBI): domain Eukaryota; kingdom Metazoa; phylum Arthropoda; class Insecta; order Hymenoptera; family Formicidae; genus Tetramorium; species Tetramorium parvispinum. The sequence continues at coordinate 3,514 of VBVR01004989.1, read as the reverse complement.
TGACAATTCTTCTAGCGATGATGTATAGGGAAGGTCCGTGATGCAGCGATTACTCTTGCAGCTGCGGTAACGTTGCGCAACGTGCATTTTGCAACACGAAACACGCGGCGAAAAGAATAAAAATAATAAAATCCGCAAAAATTTTCTCGCATAACAAAACAAGTGAAAAAGGCGATTACGATATCTCTTATCAATTGTCAATTCAATTACGAGTTCGCATTACGGAAATGCATTATTTGTTGTGAAAACGTGCGAGATTTTATTTTATGAATAAACGTCATGACGTGATGAATTTTTATTTGATTATGTGATTTGAATTTAATATGTCCTTTTTTGAACGTTTGATCGTAAAGTGACTATTTATACGTGTGAATCTAAAAATTAAAGCTATTAAAATATATTCGCTTTATATTACATTAGTATACATATAGATTTCGATGATTTATTTTCCAATAAAAAGCCAATTAAAATTTCGTGAATTATTTATATTACGAAACATTTATTTCTTCTATTTTTAAAATAATTTCTCAATGTGTTTCTCAGACCTATTTATATATTTATGTAAGTTTATAAATGTGAAAGAAATTATGAATTATTAATTAATTTATTATCATTAGATTGTTTGCACATATTCCAAATATAAAGTTACCCGATTTATATTAAATATTGCGATAGAAATTATATATGTTAGTGATAAATATTGTATATATGTATATATAATACATCATTACGGATTTAGCATCGTAAACAAGTTATAATTTTATTATTGGATATAAATAAAATAGTTTGTAATTAAATACATAATGAAGGTACTTTAGTAGAGACTTATATGTGAGTGAAATAGAATAATTTTTGTCTATTATCAAATACATTTTTTTTTATTTTTACACCCGCATTGAGATATCAGATTTCGACTGTCTCTTTTTTTTATTACAAAGACAGTTGCAACGTATGACAATTTATAATTGATCAAAGGCGTTGCTGGTGCAGTGTCAGTTCCAACAGTTGCGCCATATTTGAACGAAATATCGAAATAAATCTCTGCCGAGAGAATTCCCTTTAGAAAATAATATTTTGGGAAAACGTAATGATTTATGACAAAGAAATTTTAGCTAATATCCGTCTAGTGTTCGCTACAGCCTATTAATTACAATTAAAAGTGAAGAAACATTTCACTAACTATTACGAAAGGAAGCGATCTATTAATCGTGCAATAACGAAGACAGCGAAGAGTAGGGTCTGTAATTTTAATTATTGTTTAGCCCGGATTAGTTCAGTTAATTAAATCCCTTGTCTGGTGGCGACAAGTCGCAGCCATACGCCATTCCGAACGATATAGCTGCTCGCATAGCATAGTAATTTGAAATAGCGTCCTCGCAAATGCCATATGTCAACGACGTGGAATTAATTATCGCCACGAAATCTCTTCTCTATTTCCCCATTTCTATACATTTCGATTTCGACCAGACGATAATTCGAATCTACCGGAGATGTAATGATCAAGATGTGAATTTATAGTACGTGTCATTAAACATATATGAGCTTATGATGAAAGCTTTAATTACAATTAAAAGTAGACGGTTCTGATCGAATTTAATTTCAAGACTTTTAATCGTTCAGTCTATTCTGTAAAGATTTATATATAGTTTTTTTTATATTTTTAAATATAATTTACATTTAAGATCTAATTATTCAAATTGTGATAGTAATTGATATTATCTGACATTTTTAAAAGCTAAAACTGTTTAATTTATCGAAATTTAGCAATGCAGATAATTTATGAAATGTAATATAGATAATTAATACTACTAATTATGCTATAATACGTTATTCTATTCGAAAACAAAAGATAAAAGATAAACTAACAAAACGATATAATATAATGAAGATTTTGATAGCTTTTTTCGTGGATTTGAATGTTCAAATATTTATATTAAGATCAAATGAGATTTTGGAAAATTTTTCTCGACAATTATATATTTTTGTTTGAAACTCATTAAACTGAATAAAATTTGTTTAACAATAAACAGATATATTTGATTCGACGTATTTTCATATTTTTGTCCTTGTGCAAAATAAATTATATTTATCGATATCTTATGACTTTTAGAAGATGCAATCGCAATCAGTTATCTGCAGTATAATGCTTGGTAACGGTTGAACATATATCACAGATGTGTTTAATTTTCATTAACGACAAGTATGTAAGTAATATTAATTCAACTCCATTGCATCGAGTATCACGGTAGTCCCTGGAGGACGCAGAAGCTACGGAGGAAATTTCAAGGCTTGTAAACGAGAAGTAAGTACTGACGTTATGTAGGTAGACCGAGAGTAATATAAAGCATGATTGGTTGCCGAACATTTGTTGGAAATTGTAGCTGGCGAGCATGGAGTTAGCCTGTAAACGCTGTTGTGAAGTTATTTGCGACCGAAACTATGTATATAGGATATAACGGGTCTTACTGCAACCGGATATCCTATCAGCCGTAGCTTCATCGAAATGTTTGCTGTAAATTAAGTTCATAAATCAAAATACCTACATTATACGAGCGTTTATAAACATTCTAATAATTTTTACAGCGACTGCATGGGCACAATAATAATTTTTACAGCGACATGTTACATTAAGAATGTTGTTTTTCGTCACTTGCACATAGGTCGAATTTTAATTCTGGTTGAATTAACAAAAGAATCAACGTCCTCAATTCACTACATCGCTTATTGTGGTCCTCAAAATGGGACATTCCCGCCATGCGATTATTCATCGACAAAGATCAATTCTAGTCATCCAACCCTTATTTATTACCGGGACAAACCCTAAATTTAAATGCGAGGGTCAGTTTATTGGCACGTGGCACAATATAAGGGACGGATATTAATGGAGGGAGTTTTCGGCAGTATGCGAGAACGAAACACGATTGACCGTTCATATTCGCGATACTCTTAATGGATTCGATACTGCATGCAAATCAGAAGGCGCTCAGATAGAGTAATAATTGCAATAATCGGTTTATACCATGGCGCGGCCTTTGACTCTACATATAGTGCCATCTGTTACTAGAATGGTACTTCGCAATATTCCGTAGAGGGTCACATCTCTCCTGTGAGAGAAATACGTGACATTGCAATAAATCCCAAAATAGATTGGTTTCTCTAAATCCAGTTGGTAATATACGAATGTAATTGAGCATTCTCACAATCTTTGAGCCGACTGTTCGATACTGTTCGAATTATTCGATAGTGCGATACTTTGCTATTTAAAGATTACATTACATTAGTGATATTAAAAATATTTACAATTGAAGCAAAAATTACGTTTGATACTATTACAAAGTAACTCATAAGTTTTTAAATTAATTTTTAAACGTTATTAAGAATTTTATCGAAGAATTTATGTGTCAAAGAAATTAGATATTTGATATTGAATTTAATACTAGAACGATCGACAATTGTTATTTAAATTAATACAGAAATCATCAGTATAACCAACAGTGTTATAACAATTTTATTA
>VBVR01004988.1:0-13164 GCA_011638315.1 Tetramorium parvispinum | reverse complement strand
TACTTCCCACTACAGAAATGAGATATTGAGTTTTATTGTCCTCAAATCTGCCAATACATTTGTATGTATGTACATCCAGATGTATATACATTTAAATGTCCCGGAATCTGCCCTTACATACCTTACGGTAGATTCCAAGACGTCCTGCCGTAGAACATAAATTTTTTCCAGGACAGTCCTGGAAAATGCCAAATCAATAGAATAGTAGCCATCTTCATAGTACGTAATATTGATCGGCTACTTTGACAGCTAAAGTTGGAACATGTCGCAAATTATAACTAGAATCATTTTTGAAATGTCTTTAATTTTTATATTTATTATTTATGAAAAGGATGTACTAATGCAATGCGTAGAGAAGCGGATAAACATGTAATGACAATAGTATTGTAATTTTTTATGATAATCATAAAAAGGGCGCTGTTCATAGGAGCACTTTTATCACTTGTTATTTCGCCGCGCCTGAGCGCGCGAAATCTCAGCCCTGTCATTCGTAATAGATAATCGCTTCCCATTTAAAAACTATTGTAGCCTCGACATTTTTGTAATAGGATTTTCGTCTTAAAATTTTCTAAGGAATTTGCCCTTAAGAGGTTATCCGGTAGTTTTAGGACACCTTATATACAGAATGGCTCCGAACGTTTCGGCCAGACCTTGTAATCTAATAGGAAATTTAATTCTGAACAAAAAGTTTCCTATAAACAGGTCGAAAAATGCTTTCTTAAAAAGTTAGCGTCAAAAAACGTTTGATGTCACATCAATCCTATCAAATCGCAAAGTCTGACCGAAACGTTCGGGATCACTCTGTATATTTGAGATATTTGAAACCATCATTTGTATAACAATTCGCATTTAATAAAAATATTATTACAACATGATTTAGCAGTAACGATCAATGATTTCACTTGAAATTTGAACCGAAGAGATAGAGTAGTTATAACAAAAGTAGGAAGTAGTGACGTAATTGTAATGTCTTCGAGAGGCAATAGCCATATCCACGACTGTCATTCAACACCAGATCGCGTAACTAAAACTCTCTCTCGCCTTCGTATTGCCTGGTAAAAAACTTCTCTCGTATTTCTTTCGTGACTGAAACACGGAAGTAACATTAACCTACTGCACTCAATCTATATTCGTGTGACTTTTACAGTGTGTATATCTTTGATAATTGTGATAGATTTTCTATCGGTATTAGCGAAAGCCGTTTTGCGTTAAATAAATCTTATACGTCACTTCATTACAGAATATCTATATAATACAATATGTAACTAATAAATTTATGGCCCGTGTGAAGACGCCAACCATAAATATTATTACTAATGTCAATTTTGCTTGAAATAAAGAAATATGGAATTCATTAAAGGTGTCATTCCAACTTGTCGCGGATCTTCTTTTATGTACATATCTTATAATTATTTCTATTTATTATTTTACAATTTAATTCTTTGATAAGAATCAATCGTTAAAATATTTGTCATGAATTCATTAGGAAATTTGATGTACTTTGATCAATCTTCTCAAGCTCCACTTCTCGAACAATCGTAATTATGTTTCGCGTGTGTTACCATGGATGATGCGTGATTCGGATCAGCGTTGCGACAACAGTATCCAAGCATGCAACTCGGGGTGTATTGATCGATCGATATTGACATGACCCAGGTTTCATTCAAGGAACGTATCTTGGAAAACAGGGATAGCCCTCGAATTGTATTCGCATAAAAATGATCGTGTCTCAACATATTTTACGCACTTCCTCAGAATTGTCTTCCGTTACTAAAGATGAAAAATTTTAAAATTTATGTCACTTTCAATATTTTTCTCTCTCGACGCGACGTCTCAATAGAACGATCGGTATCTTCGCTTCAGCAGGTCTGAGAAAGATATTGCACGATGCTATTTTTAATATAGCTTCAAGTATTTTAATATATATCAGTGTCTGATAAAATCACACGAGCACCATGCACGAGAAGCACGATTATCTCGTTCGCTGTCACATATTTATCGCATATTTATCGTACAGCAAACAATTACGCGATCTTGTTCATTTTCCTGATCCGATAAATGTATTCGCAATAATAGCAATTAGTGATATCTCCAACTTGTATTTTTGAAGCTGGCGCGACTTCGGAAGCGGTAGACTTGTCGAAAGGCGACCAGAGTGAAGACGAGCACAATCTTTTAGAGGAGCCAGTCGTCACAGAGAATCTAGAAATGGGTTGCTGCGGTTGTGCGGACGAGCCTTCGTCCAAAGTGGAGCCCACGGTAAACGTTTTCCCTATACACTTTAGAGGATTCGTATATTTATCAGTATAGCGTGCTCGTTAAAAATAATAATGACGTTACGCAACCACGAGGAAGCATAAAATGTCTATGTTTCTCAAACACGCAGCTCCAACTTCCCCAAATTAATTGTCATAATTAGTTTTATTCATATAATTAAATTAATAAATTTGATTTCTTGTGATAAAGCATTGATTGGCAACTATATTTTGATTAGTATACTTCGATTAATATACTTTCATTTTTTGAATAAGCGCTTATTCTTAAAATTTTCATTTATAGATACAATAAAATCTATCAATGATTTCGGTGTTTGTTTATTTTAACAATTTCGATTTACAATTTTTAATTCTTTCTTTCTAGACGCTTGATAATCGAGACTCGCCAGCGTTAAAAATAATAATAATAATGTTACGTAACCACTGATTGTGAGAAATATAAAATGTCTATGTTTGTCAATTACGCAACTCGAACTTCCCTAAATTAATTCTCACGATTATTTATTCGTTTAATTAATCAATTTGATTTTATTTGTGATAAAGCATTGATTTGCGCGACTATATTTTGAGCATACTTTTATTTTTTTAATAAGAGCTTATTTTAAAATTTTTCATTTACAAATTTACAAATAGAATAAAATCTATCAATGATTTCAATATTTTTTTATTTTAACAGTTTCGATTTACAATTTTTAACTCATCTTTTCTAGACGCTTGAATATCAAGACTTGCCAGCATAAAAAAAAATAATGTTACGTATTCACTGAGAAATATAAAATATCTCCGTTACGCAACTCAAGCTTCTCTAAATTAATTCTTATGATTACTTTTATTCGTTAAATCAATCAACTTGATTTTTTTCTGTGATAAAGGATTGATTTGCAGTTATATTCTGACTAGTATTTTCATTTTTTTTTATAAATACTTTGTTCTTAAATTTTTCATTTGTGAATAGAATCTATTAATGATTTCTGTATTTGTTTATCTTAACAATTTTGATATACAATTTCTAATTTTAGACGCCTGATAATCAAGGCTCGCCGTCCAACTATTCGGAACGAATATTCGTAAAGGACCGATCATGCACCGATTTTCTGGCTGTGATTGTTGTACTCGTCTTGCTGGGCGGTTGGGTGAGTGATGTTGCTTTTTCGTCCGTGTCATAACGCTTAATACGTTCGTTAAATATTCTGTAATTTGCGCGCGTAGATCTTCATGATGACGAATGTAGTGAAGAAGGGTGACGTTTTCCGCGTGATAAATGGATATGACGATTGCGGAAACGTCTGCGGCCGTGTAACCTCGCGCGAAAGCGACCCGAAATTCGCGTGCAAGGGCGGCGACTACATCAAAAAACCGTAAGTGCATCTTGAAGCATTTGTACTAATTGGAGGCAAAACTTACTCACGTTTTAATCATACAACTTACGTATCAGAATTGAGGTTTATACAAAAAATCATGATTCATTTTCTTAAAAAAATAACATAAATTAAATAAACTTCTTGATAAATTAATTATGAAATAACGATCAAAGTCCGTACTATAGCAGGATTTATTTGAAAAAAAAAAAAAAAAAACAAATGCAACTTAGGATCAACAAAAAAAAGCTAAAAATAAAAAATATAATAATATTAAACGTGTAATTATTTATAATTATTGATTTAATATTATTTAGTGCACTATTTTAGTAAAAGATTATAAGAATTGAACGTATCGATTGTTGTCTTTATTTTTTTCATAACTATTCTGTATCTATTAGGTATCTCGAGATTGATATCGAAGCCAACGGAGTGAAGAAACGTACGTGCGTGGCAAACTGCACAGTGGACGGGTCCAAGTTAGTAAAACTGTGACTCATTGGGCTTTAATTATTCACTTTAATCTGAATCATTAGAACCGCAACCACAGGTTTTATAAGCCAAAAAATGGTTTTTTCTCCTCTGACGTTAATTTCCGCCTCTCTGTCTCGTAGGATACTATTCCTGAATCGCTGCATACACAAGAAGGTGACAGAAACTATCAACTCTATAATAAGGACCCTTCGTTTGGACAGTTTTTACAATGTAAGTGATTATTCATGAGAGTATTCCGCAAAATTATTCCTCGTGCAAAAATCGCCAGCTTTTTATTTTAATAGAACTTGATTGAGTAAGTTTAAAAAATATGCTTAAATTGATTTTTATTTTCTCTTGATATGTGTTCTACAAATATCTACATCATATTTCCAGTTACAACAATTGAACAACACATCTTATTTCAGTTTGTGCGAATTTCACATCATATTATCTTATTTCTTCTTTTTATAGTAAAAATCTTATCGTTTTCTAACACTATTATTTCAGGAATAAAAGAAAATATATCTATTCTATAAAAAGAAACGTCATATGTTGTTCAATAAAGCTATTAAGCTTTATTTAAAAAAATGGCTCTAAAATAGTCTTTCAATAGTGATGCTTTATAGTGATCCGATGACATATCACATTTTAAATTACATCTCAAATCAAATTAGCTCAAATTTCTTTCTTAAAATTTATTTTTTTTTATAATAATGTTTCGTACATACTAAAATAGATCAGTTTAGATCAATTAATTCAATAAATAAAGCAATTTGTAAGTAATATTTGCGCGGTATCTCTGTAATCAGTCCAAATAAGTAATCAATAATGTATCATTATTTCAGGATGCAGTTACCGATCTGGGAATTGCATGGAAGGAATTGATTTACCTTTTGCTCATAGCTTTAGGTAGGTCTCCTAGAGAAATGTATGCAGCGTATGATAGTTTAGAATTTTCTCATTTACAGCTCACAATTATTCACTCTTTATACTTAATTGTTCTTTTTATATATATAAAATCTTCAGCATTTTATTAAAAGTGATAATATTCCAAGCAATTTGCTGACTACAATAGAAATCTAAAAAAAAAGTTGCAGATAGTATTTTTTTAGCAGTATATAATCTCTTTATTTTATCGGGAATATGATTTTCGCATATTAAATTTCGGCGTTAAATTCTTATATCACTTTTCTCGCTGCGTAACACAAAACAGAGACTTTGAGTGATTGATTGCGACCGGCGATTTTTCAGCACTTTCTCTCGGTATCCTGGTGGCCTTCCGTTATATGGTACAATATGTCATTTATGTCGTATTGATCGGCGCGGTTTTGGCTTGCATCGGTGGCACAACGTATCTTTGGTAAGGGGAATTATCGCATTTTTGAAAATTAAAATGTCGTAATGAAAGCCACGAATATAATCTTGAATTTCTCAATCTAAAAATTCCCACTCGCAAATAGAAAATATCTATCTATTATTTATTTAAATCCAGCGAAGCAAGTTTAATCTTTTATGCATAGGCTAGAGTGGTATCGCGAGAAGAAGAGCTTGGAAAGGGGCGAAATTGACCCGGAGGATTCCAGCGTGCAGCCTTACTTCATCTACGCTATTATCATGTCAGTCGTTGCTGTAAGGAAAATCGCTATACCTATTCGGCGCTACGTGTTCGCACAAATTTTCGCGAATATGTACATGTACGCATATATATGCCGCAGGTCATCGTACTCCTGGTGATTCTGGTGATGAGGAAGAGAATCGAGCTGGTCATGCAGCTTTTCCGGGAGGCGGGTAAAGCCGTGTATTCGATGCCGGCGCTGCTGTTTCAGCCGATTTATGTGAGCATATCTCGTTTCAATTATACGAACCCGGTTCATATTGAGCTGGCCTCGCAAACGCGGAAATTCTCTGTTTTCAGACGTATTTGTTGATTGGGTCTACGGTAGTAGCCTGGGTCTACTGTATGTTGTGGATCGAGAGTGCCGGCGACATTTACTTGAACAAGAAAAATCACGTTCATTTCAGGAAGGATGGGTTAATTATTGTACGTTAGCATGTTTCTTTATCAATTGTAATATAAGATTTATATTTCTTAGAGTAAATAAATATTCACATTTTCAAGATCCTATGCCTAATAATAATTTTGGTGAATTTTATACATTTTACCTTTATGCTTTTGAATCTATAAAATTCACAAAAATTGTTATTAGGAATAAAATGTACCTAATATAATGTACTAATATAAAAAATGTTAATATTTATTTATTTCTTGTTGTTATTTATAAGTCATATTTCTCTTTATGCTGCTTTTTATAATAAATGGAATTAATTTAGGCAACAAGATGGTACAATCTGTTTTTATTCTTCGTGGCGTGTGAATTCTATTTGGGTTGCCAACATATGGTCGTCGCTTGCGCTGTTGCCCGATGGTTCTTTACAAGGTGAGAGCTTTCATAGAAATATAAAAAATTAAATAAAAGAGCAAATAGCACAACAAATACTAAAATAAATTATATTTATGATTATATCGAAAAACTAAATATTTTTTAAGTTGTGATAACTTTAATCCTTAAAGGGCACACCTCCGAAAAATTACGTAAAGGGCACGTAAAGCATGGGGTGTGAGATACCCCAGTCTTTAAGTGTGTGCTGTAATGACGCTATTGAATATTTTATCGCATAAAAATTCCTGAATGAAATTAAAGTCATATATTTTAAGGACAAACAGATGTTACATAGCGATTTCTTAAAATTTAACATTGTTTAAAAAATTATTAAAAAAAGACTTAATGGGACTTATTAAAGGGCAAAGTTCAGAGTGGGGTATACGATACCCCGTGTGCCCTTTAAGGGTTAATGATGCTGTCTGCCAACATGTCTAGAAATTTTTCACATCATGAAACTTCCTCTCAATAGTCTTTTATTTACATATATAATATCTAATGTAATTTATGCTTTTATACTGCATAAATTTTATACAAAGAAAAATGCACTGTAACAAGAACAATTTTACAATTTTAACAGGGATAAAAGACGTCTTTCTTTACCGGTGGTAAAAGGTTTTGGATATCTTATAAGATATCACATGGGTACCGTGGCCTTCGGCGCTTTGATAATAGGCATTGTTCGAATAATCCGAGCTATGATCTCCTTTGTCCAAAACCAGCTGAAGCGCTATGACAACAGTTTCGTGAAAGGAATACTATGGTGTTGCCAGTGTTGTCTCTGGTGTTTTGAGTGTGCCTTAAAATTTCTCACTAGAAATGCCTATATCGAGACAGGTAATTGCGATACATCTTATCCAACAACATAATTTGAATCCTTCATTCTTCCTTAGCCTGTTCATCCACTCCTAATCTTTTTCAAAACTTTCCATGTCGTTTTAATCTGACATTTCATACATGGAAGGAGTTGACATTAAGTCACCACTTAATTGTCGAACGGAAAACTACTTGTTGGTCTACACGTCTACAGAGATTATTTTATTTTATTTCACCTTATCATATTTATCTACGCTATCGTCGTCATGTTATTTTTTTCATCGTCACATGTTATTATTAATTAAATGAATCCTTCATTTAATTAAGTATTAATACTCCATTTTTACATAATATGATATACAACAATTATTGAACAAAACTTTAAACAATTTTTTTATTGATAAATATCTAAAAGAATGTTTCTTTTTTAGCTATATACGGATGCAACTTTTGCACAGGCGGAAGGAAAGCGTTCCAAGCTTTATCTAGCAACATTTTGCGAGTCGCGGCAATTAATAGCGTCGGTGATTTCGTACTATTTCTGGGTAAAGTCCTTGTCGTCACTCTTACGGTTGTTTCAGGAATTTATTTGATGCAGGTACAGGTAAATTAATCGTACTGTATATTTTTTTTCTAGTAGAACTTTACTAAGCACTTTAGTTTTACCCCTTTGCAGAAGAAGGAGGGACTTACTCATCCCTGGATACCAATCACTCTCGCGGGGATATTTGCATTCCTGGTTGCGCACTGCTTCATATCCATTTATGAGGTGAGTGACACATAAAATAAAAAATCTAGTAAATATATTATTAAATAAATAACATAAGCTCTGAAAATGATAATTTTTCGCAGATGATCATTGACACAATATTTATATGCTTCTGCGAAGACTGCGAGAAAAATGACGGCATCAGCCGGCCTTATTTCATGAGCCGTGGTTTGATGGTTCGTATTAATTGTAATGGAAATATTAACATTATTTCTCGAACATTGCAGAAAAGAAATTGTAAATAAATCTTGTCTTATTCAGGAATTTGTGGAGAACAGCAAGAAAGCTTTGAGGCAACTGGAACAGCAAGGTGCTGCGGCCACATAACAAGTATTAAGACTTAGTACATTCTTTTTGGAAAGAATGCATTATTTAAAAAACTCAATGTCTGGCCAGTAACGATTGGTGCAGGACATATGGAATTTTTCATATTCTTGAATATTTTTTAAATATATGCCTTTTCGGGAGATAATTGTGAAAAGGCACAGAAGTAGCTTCTTTTTGTACACGCACAAAGTGTCTTCTCTCAACATGCAGCATAATTATTGAAATCGTTCCGTACCAACGAGCATGGGAACATACGCACAATCGATTGTTCCGATCGATCCGATGGACTGATTATATTACATAGAGGAATGTTACGAATCATTCTATTTTCGAAGTTCCTATTTCTAAAAATATTTTTTATATGACAAGATAGCTTTCTCACATAAACTTAGCCGAGATGACCGTGATGCTTGGCACAGTCGAATGCAAATACGCTGATTTGGCAGCCTGAACTTACGACGTGTACTCTTTGTACTGTCAGAAGTGATTAACGAAGAACAAACTTAACTTGTAAGGCCTGTTCTGCGTTCTAGAGTATAAGTTTGTATTACATAAAGTTATATCGCGTTGCGAATATACTCGTTATTTACCGCTGTAAATATTTCTTTTTTTTATTATACAAATATATATTAAACAAATGCCCGTAATGGATAATTTTTCATTTTGATACAAACGCCGTGTAAGATATCATTAAACTGCTCTGATACTAACGATATAGTCATACTATTTCGAAAAATAAATATATATATACATACCTATAAGAGTAATATTATATATATTGTATGTTATCGACGAACAAATTCACAAATACAAAAAGTTGACATGACATAAACCTAATCATTGACGTATCACTTACTTCTCGCGATCCTTTTCGGAAAAGATAGGACGTCAGGAAAGATAATACTGAAAAGAAGGGAATATAATAGGCGAAACACAAAAGCCGCATGGGCAGGTGTTAACTTTATCATTTCAATTTATTTTCATCTGGGCACACAGTGCATGAACGCTCATGCTTGGTTTACAGATCTCACGTTATGCCGGTTTAGCAAAGTGGTGTGTGTCGTTAACACTGAGCTGGCAGTAAATCGGGGTGACGAGTCGGATACTACAGGGAGAGGGCGGGGAGGCTTTGGTCTGTTCAGGCCGGATGTTCAGACGTTTAGGACGAGTGAAAAGAGTAGACCGTTTAGAAAATTCTCTCTCTCTCTCTCTCTCTCGTACTCTTTGCGGTACAGCGAAACAGCGGCGTTACTCGGTTAAAACGGGAAGGATGGGCGACTAACACGAGCAGCGCGACAGCAATGAAGCCGGCAGATTCGCAACGGAATCACATACGTTCGATGTGTAGTATATACACACGGCATCAAAAATGCTTCTGTACTAAGAAGTTGGCCGCGTTCAAAGTTTATTTTTTTCTTTCCTATGTGGAAAGCAGTAGGAGAAAGATGAACTCCAAACTCGGCCAACTTCATGCGTAAAGGCATTTTTGATGCCGTGTGTATGTCAACTTGCACTTAAGTCTCTCGCGACATACATATATATGTGCGTGTATCCTGTCGGATACAGAATCCAGTTCGGTAGATCGGCGCATTCCGCATTGTAGCACGAAAATATCTCATTCTCTCTCTCTCTCTCTCTCTCATCAGTAGCTCTCTTAGGATAAGTCGGTTTTCCCAGGATATAGGAAAATACCAAAGATATGTACACGGAAGAGACACTTTGCTCTATTTGCAGCTCCAGAATATACATTGTTCGAGTTTACGCGAGAGATGCCTTCGCCTTTTGTGTTACATAAATATAGGACCGAGACAAGCCGTACGTGATCTAGGGGCACCTGCGAGGAAATCCTTCCTTGAGCTTCGCACTAAACAATTCTCTCCCGTTGTCGTCGATTACAATAACAATAATCTCCGCTCGATAGCTCGAAGAGAATACTCTCGTATTCTAAGGTCCTATCGTTTCCCGAGACATTACTCTCATACACCGAAGTAACGTTAATGCCCATGTGTACAACACTGCGATTGTTAGCCCCAAGTTTTGAAAGTAGCTCCCGAGTTGCTGAATTGCGCTACAATATATATATATATATATTTATATATATATATATGTATATATAGGGTGAAAAAGATAAAATCCAGTCGGAGCCTTAAAATCAACGATTACACCGACACAAGGTACTTGGCTTTGTACAACTTTGTATTGCACTTGGTAGCTAGCGCAAACTTAGGTCTGTGAATCTTACGAATTATTATAGTTTTTTTTTTTGGTCTCGTTAGGTCATCGTCATCGTGCGACGCGCAGGTAGCTGGTAGTTGAGATATTATCGAAGTCATTGCGGAATTCTCAGTCTTTGTCAAAGAAGTTGCAATCGATAGATCTTACAGACAGTCGCGAGTCTAAGGAACGAAACGAAAAACGTGAGGGAAGCAAGGGGATGTCACGAGTAGCAGCCAATGATTGATGCCTTATGTTAACATCATTCCACAATCATGTATCATTTTCGAGCTTACTCTTTCTTACATCTTATGCTTTCATCCTAATTGAATGACATTATATATAGTGATATATAGTATTTGACAAACGTCTGAGTACAGTATATATATTGTATTTTCGTCTAAATGCTTAATCCTTACAGTGGATACAAGTACCCTAACATGGGTATTGGTCCGATTGATTTCTATCTATGGGAATTTCTCTAAACTTCGTAAGGTTCTCTATTTCTTATCTCCGCTTTCTATTTCAAAATATAGACATTTGTTCTAGAAATTTAAAAATACGTTTATGAATTTTTAGAGATTTTGTTAAATCATTTTAAATTGGTGAAAAAATGGTCAAAAATGATAGATCCATGTTTATATAGATAAACAGTTTTTCACATTGTGAGAAAAGCTCCCGTGTGATTTTTCGTAATGAAAAGCTCTCTGACCATCAAATACACACTTGTACACGTGTTTTTATGGATACTTCACAATTTTTTTTCATGATTGAACGATAATCACTTTTAACCCAAATTTCAGAACCAAAGCGCTATTATGGAAAAGTTCAATAAATCCCCGTTAAATGAAAACAATATAGTCTTATGTTAGAACACAATTTAGGATGACACATACTAATGCGAATGAATGATTAGTAATAGAAGAGTCCCGAGTTCAAATCCTGGCCACCATTTCACAATTTTTAGTGAGAAGTCACAGAGGATCTTTAGATCTAGGTGACATTAGGGACCGAAATAGCCCTACTTGCCTATCTCACAATACTATAACACAATTTACATCTAAAACATGATTTTGGAGAATGTATTGAAAATATTGAATATATGGCGGAGAAAGGAGTGACTTTAAACGAAGAACTGAAAGTGACAAGATTGAGAAATTCCAGTCCTTTCATTACTTGCATGCTTTACTTCGTTCTGAAGCAAATCATGTTTTACCACCTTTGTAAAGATAATGAAATATGACGATTTTATTTATTGCTTCTTGATGTAGTATCACTTTTAAGGGGTGTGCTCAGACTTCTGTCAAGTGTATATATACGAAATGGAAGAGCTGAGAAATGAATGAACTCATGAAAAATCATCTCGATACTTGTCGAGTATCCAGCACTCGATCGTCGAGATTCGCAATAAAAGGGTGAAATGGGGATGCAAAGAAGCATTTATGTCGCGACAAAAAGAAGAAATAGAATCTGATGAGTTTCCGCTACATTAATGAGAAACATTCCTTATTTTACGATTGTAACGCGCTTTTAAGTAGCGGATAACATCATTCGCGATGACGATGATAAAGAGACGACGACGATGACGGTATCCGTCCAAGCGACCGTTAATATGTGGCGCGAACATCCGAAGGAATGAATGATCGAAGAACAACATCGCAACGTGCTTAACCGGCAAGCACGTTCAACAGATCTTATGTCTATCGTTCGCTGCCGATTATTTGGGGAAGACACGCCAAGCCCCGAAAAAGCCATAATCTCGAAAAATTGAAAACTAAGACGATGTCACGAAAAGTCGTAATCCCGGAATTTAAGGAATGTGACAAGTCCCAATTTTTTGTCACGTTCAGTGTTCTCACCCAATATAACAAATCTCAGACTTTTAATATCCCAAAAAGTCATAATCCCGAAATCTTAGAAAATCTCTCATCTCATTTCTGAGATTTCGAGATTATGATCGGCATATTAGGCCTCCCAGATAGGAACGCATGCAGAAAAATTTTAGCATAATTTTAGTTTAAAAATGTAATGTATAATATATTGTGTAATAAGTCCAGACTAGCTTTTAAAATCATTAATTCTAAATTTAATTATTGTAACATACAGCAATCTTTAAAAAATTAATGCCTAAAATAAATTCTTATATGAATGAATGTATAATTAG
Organism: Tetramorium parvispinum; assembly: GCA_011638315.1. NCBI lineage: Eukaryota > Metazoa > Arthropoda > Insecta > Hymenoptera > Formicidae > Tetramorium > Tetramorium parvispinum. The sequence goes on along the minus strand of VBVR01004988.1, from coordinate 322 downwards.
AGCGAATCATCTTGGCACAATTATTACTAAATAAATTTCAAAAATTAATTTTGTAATTATTGTAAGAATCGTTACAACATAAAATTATGTCATTATTATTCAACAGTAAGAAATTTTTTGTTTATTTTTTAAGTTTAACTTTGCTAAATAATTTTCTCAAAATTTAAAACTTATAATTATAACATTCTTTTGCAGCAAAAGATATGCATTTTGCAGAATCACCTTATGACAATTATTGCGAAATGCTGTCCCGGGAAAAAATGTTCATACATGAACATACATAAATATATGTAACTATATATAAATTTATATAATTATATAC
>VBVR01004987.1:0-13174 GCA_011638315.1 Tetramorium parvispinum | reverse complement strand
TATCTGCGTTTCTTCTTCATTCTTCTAGAGAGTACTCTATGACGTTACAGCGTGAACAGGCGGATCTCGGATTACTCGTTTCTCTGGCTTTTAGCGTGGCGCAGTATTATTGGTGCTCGTAGTCAGACTTGATCTAGATTGTTTGGGACGTAGAAGCCGGAGCACGCTCCAAGCATGAGGACGATCAGGCGCCGACCTGGTTGGCCGTGATGTTACATGTGTGTTTCTATTATTACGGTGAATCGGCATATCGATTATTCGACTGCCTTTCAGGATAATCAGTCAAGGCTCAAATCGACTACAAAAGTGGTTCAACACATCGACGGAAACGCGTTTCTCAAGCGTCATTTTGCCAAACGTACGTGAAATTGTTGATAACCGCGCTATCGGAAGCGATAATTCGACGGTAATTATTCTTATCATACATGTTATCATTTTTCGCCGCAGATTTTCACACGCGTTATGAAACAACGAGAACGTAATTGGTTTTAGGAAAAAAACGAGCAAATCTTCGATTGCGATTGCGATTCAGCAAGTAGCGTATCCGTTTGAGAATCGTTAGCAACAGGCTTTCGAAAGTTCATCCGAGCGTGTTCGCGTGGGACTCGGGAAAGCAGGACGCGTGTCGGATTCGCCTGCGAGCGGTCGGGGATCCATTCCCCCGTTCTCCCGACGTCCCGGGTTTCGCGAACAGCTGTCCCGGCGTCTCGTACGCACGTCACTTCCACCTCCGATCGTCGCACGGCGTTATCGGGCGAGATCCCAGGGTCCACGCGCGGCTGGTCCGCGGCCAAAGATCAAAGGTGATCGAGAAGAGCGATGTGAATCGCGGTGCGTCGGTACGGCACGAGTTCAGTCGTTCGTCGACCGTCTCGGAAACGCGTCGCCGATCGCCTCTCCTCTCATTTGCGCGACCCGCACACCCCGTCGTCCCTTACACCTCGGTGACCACGTACACCACACCCGCGAGCAGAGAAACGTGGCAGAGACGCGCGACGCAGAGAGCAGGCGGTACGCGCGCGAATCGCACGCATACACGTACACGCGACACCCACACCAGTCTTGAACCAACACCCTTGACTCGCGCGTAGTGATAATTTCCTCTCCCGTGATCGCGCGGTGGGAAAAGCAACCGGCTGCAAGCGACGGCGATCTCTCTCGGTGAACAGGAAGGCGCGAAGAACAGCTGTCTGTTGTCGCGAACTCGTGAGGTAAGCAATGGGCTCGTTTGTGTTGCGAGTAATCATCCACCACCTGTGGGCGTCAGGAGCTTGCTATTTGCCGCGCATTCTTTATCGATGCATCGATAGAAGACAATGTCTTCTGCGAATCATGTTGCAAATCAATGTTAAACTTTCTATTCGTCCTCACGTAGGATTTAAGTTACACTTCGTCGAAATTTGCGATTTATCTTGTTGGATTAATTCCGGATCGCTGATATCGAGCGGAAGAGTATCGTAATGTTTCCTCGAAAGAATCATCATTATTTCCCCCTACGCGTCAACGTTTTGTCGACGACTCTGAGTCAACCGTTGCATAAACTTCCTGACGATGCAGCCAATGAGAAATTCTGCTTACCGTTCGGTGTCAATGCACACTGAACCGAGTCCGTTATCGATTCGCGAGCTTCTTATCAATCGACAGCAGAATAATCGATTTTGCAAATTCACGGTCAACATCGAGAACGATGAGCATGTTAATCTTTATCAATGAACGAAGGATTTATGCAAATGAAAATGGCATCGCGCCAGTCTGCAAATATTCAATCTTATTTACGGCTCCAAATGCGTAGCGCTATAATTAGAATTTTGCTCATTCGTCATTTCACGGTGTTCTAACTTGTTCATAAGTTCTTACAATTTAAACGTGACGGAAGTTGCAAGTATAAGATCTACATATTGGTTTGGTGAATTATCTTTGTAGCAATCATATATAATCATTTGGACATTTCACTCATAAACACAGCTGTAATCGATTGGCGAGATATTATCTCGGCTCTTTACTGCTTTCTGCTCATAGTAACAGACTATATTTAGATTTTTTATTGTAGCAAAAGAATGATCTTATGAATAATCTTTGTCAATATTAAATTAATTTTATTTTAACAGCATAATAGAGAATGTCGTGTCTTATTAATGATTTAATTCTTGTATTTTTATTACTTTCTTTATAAAATAATTTCCATATTATGAAGAAACATCAACTTTATAAACACATGTTAATTAAAATACTGTTTTCTTATGCTGGTTTTTTCTTTAGTTTTTTTAGTCGGTGTTTTTTTATGTTGATTTTTTTCAAAACAACCATGAATCAACATGAATCACTTTGCAAAATCATGTTTGAATATACATGAAGACGTATGTACAACAACATTATTATCAGTAATGTTAATCCTCGACGTAAACGATATATTGATCGCAATAAATGCTATACGTAAAACTTGTTTGTAAATAGTTTCTTGACTACTTCCGATAAATTTTAGAAAAGATATATATATATATATATATATAATGCATTCGATGATTTATGATCATGATTCCAATTTGCGAAACAGTTTCCTATTTTCTTCTGAACCAAGTTTGTTGACACGTCCGCCAAGCATTAGCGAGATCGATCGCAGCTGCGAATCGCGAAATTAAGTATAGGTCGTAGCGTGTTCGAGCTAGACGGACGTGGATGATCGTCTAGACGGAAACAATCCGTAAAGTAGTACATGGTGGTTTCATCGTTGGTCGCGCACGAGGTTATTAATAATAGCGATGTAGCGTGAAATCTCTTCCCCCTCGTGGTCCCTCTTCCGTCGATTCCCTTCCGCTCTTACGGCGATGAAACAGGGTTTTTTTTTCAGACTGCCGCGATTGTAGGATCAAACTGTTGGTCGTGGTAAACATATAATTGCACGCAAATCGGCACGTCTTGATTCTGAACGTGATAATTTATTGTACATTACATTTTATGATCCGTTAATTCTTCTTGATCGAGCTGTTTCTATTCAGGTCACGTATAATCTAAACGTAAACAGTACAATATCTATTTTTAACTGGAAAATTATTAATATGGAAATGCATGCATCGTGCTTATATTTCAACACGACCTTTTAATAAGTAGCACAGATTTTTCCTTCATTCAAATTATATTACATAGCGTATTTTTAGGCAAAGGGAATATAGTAATTCTCAAGAAACCTCATAGTGACAATGGTATCTGAGTGACATGATTTACAGTACGGGTTGACCTGGTTATCTTCTATATAATTCCCATAATACTTTAGAAATTCTTCATGTTTATATCTAATTATTCAAGATTGCCGTATTTCTTAACCGCTTAAAGCGAAAGTTTTATTGGTTGTTCCACATAACCAATCAATAAAAAAATTTTTTTCAAGACGTTTTCAAACTCGTTACATTTTCTATAAAAATACTCAAGACTACCTTTCATTTTATCTTTCTTACTTAGTCTTCTTCTGACCACTGTTTCTATAAGCTCTTTTCTTAGGTACTTACCTACGAGAGTTCCTCTTAGATCTCGAACGTGATTTACGTGCGGCCTTAGACCATGACTTGTGTAAATCATGATGTAGTCGGACGGTTTAAATTAAAGAGTGCGAAATCCGGGATTTCTCTGTTTACTTTAACAATTCATCCAATCTAAGACCCAGCAATTCAGTTTATAAACGCATTACGTGGCGTGTCAAATCAAACATTTGCGAAATTTTCTCTCGCAGTTTAATCACGTTCCAGTGTAGTAATTACTTTTGCACTTCAACGATTTAATTGATTCAGCGCATTCTATACTTCACCGTTCTTCACTCGCAGGAACGTCACGATGATCATTGATACCGGGCGAATGTGATGAACTTACGTAACTACGAGTAGAATAATTCGCGTTAAAACGTGATTGAGTGTTATCAAAATGCGTGATCAGTTATTTAAATCTTTAGTCTTCCAAGTTTCGTCATGGCAAAGTATTCTATCACGACAAACTTTCATAAAACTTGGTATTGCGTCGTTTCTGTCATTTTTGTACATAATAGCTTTGCTATTTTTACATTTAATTGGTAGAATTAAAGTGTAGATAGTATAGATATGCGCGAACGTCAACACAATTTTCTAAGAGAACCTTGGATTACCTTGAGGATATGATTGATTGTGAGAACGATAGGGTCTCTCATCAATTGATATTGTCAGTATGCTAACAATAAATTTTGTTAATACGATCGTTTTATGCGATTGGTAACACAATCACGTCGATGTCCAAAATTTTTGTAAATCATCGATCATGCAAGATGGAAAGACAAAAATATTTGACGAGATATTTGAATAACTCATGATATTAAAGTGATTATATTAGATTATATTTTGAAATATAATTATTTTCATTATATATTATTTACTTAAAGATTATTCGTGCGAGGAATATGCAAATTTGTCGTTACTTTTAACATGTTCTTTTGCTTATACAAGGAAAATAATACTAATATATTCTGATTGAAGATAGTCAGTGTCATTACATAAGCGGTGCAATAGACTTATGTAAAAACCAATTCGAGTCTTATCTTTCTCTCATTTGCGCATGTGACGCACGGGAAGTATCATGAAACAAATTACATCTTTTATTCTTGTTTTCGCTTTATTTACATAGATTCCTTGAAAGATATCCATTACAAGATATTGATTCGACAAGATTATGTTCTATCCAGATATATCAGGAACGTGATCAACTAAATATTTGAATTTACAAATATTTTCGAGAAGGTATAATATTGTTTTATTTTATTCATATTATCTTCTCTTTAGCAATTCTTATAAATAGATTTTTAATATAAAATAGACTTGATTACTAACGAGCGAGTATATAAAAAAATCGTTAAATTTACCGCGTAAATGTAGTTAGTACAAAGTTCAGCAAAGTAGTTTTGAAACGCATATTATCAGATTAGATAATAGTAGTCATCTACGCAGGTAAAAAATCTATCGGCATGTCGAGCCATACTATAAACAGATTTATTTGAAGTACTACGCATCTTTTAAAGAACGTATTTAATTTATATTTTATATAATCAATTTTTTCGTAATAAAATATTAGCTTAACAAATAATAGTTTACGAATACTTTTGACGTAGGTAAAAAGAATAGCTATTTATATCCGAGAGAAATATAAATGTCGAAGTTTGCCAGTGATATTTATCTTAATATAAATTTATAAAAAAACAATGTAAAATTTAGAAATTAATATGAGCAAGTGACATTAGTCATTTACGTTCTCATCGAATATTTTCCCATAATTATTCGACGAATATAACAGTGAACGTTCTTATTTGACTCGGGTTAAGTTACAATCCTTAGAAGCTTGTTAGCACGGTGTCGAATTATCTTGCATATGCGATTGTGTCACGTTCGCTATAAATGCGTCGTGGAGGACGGGTCATCCGTGTGTTGCGGATATGAGTGTATCGCAGCTTATTTCTATGTACTTAAGATACATGTGTGCTCGTAAAATTGGGTCAGTAGCGTTAAAGCCGATACCTGTTTTGTCGAATGAAGTTAACCAAGGTTGACGTTTATAGTACGTACGTCACGAAAGGAAGAACGGTGTCTGTTCGTGACTATGAATGCATTTATAATTAGCATAAATATGAAGAAACCTGACAGTTTCAATAATTTCAAGAAAAATTTATAAATTATCTCCCTTCAAGTAAAAATAGAGAAACATAAATAAAATCGGTGACGTAAACGACAGTAGTTCTTTAAAGAGGGCAATGCCTTTTGCGATTCGCAGAGACATGTGATGATTCATAGGAACAATCGTGTTAACACTCATCATAATTTATATTAAAGCAAGTCATTCCTAACCCCTTTTATGGCTATTTCTCATAATTATTCCATTGTGAATTTCAATTCTTTCGTTTAAAATTGTCTCCCTAAATATGCGGAAATATTCGGATATTTTTGGCTGAGGGGAGAGGGGCATATAACTTTCAATAATAATATAATTGACTATTTTCATGATTTCTACAAAAATACACACATAGTTATATACTACTGTACAAATATGTTGCGAATGAATATACAATATTTTGATCTGCGTCATTTAAAATTGATTTTTGTCCAAAATAATAATAACGCGGCGCTTACGTTACGCGTGTTAAAATCAAAAATATTATTTACGCGTTGATTGATTTATGTATATTATTTTAGAAATTAATTTATAAATGTTAAGTGTCGAAAAGTACAATCGATCGCAGCATATCACGAGTGTGCATCGTGATGACACAGCGGTGAATGAAGGCTGCCACGAATACAAGTAATGACGTAGTAACGCGTGGAATAGCGCCAGTAGACAGACCTTTATCGGTATTACGACGTCCTTTCTGTACATCTTCGCTCGTACGATATCGAACTTCGGACTCGCCGATAAAACGATCGAGTGGAGAGAAGCCCAGACGCGCAAAATCTCGCCGTCGAAGAGCTGCGTTGCTCAAAACTTTATTGCTCAATGTTTTGAAACATAATTATGCTCTATGGACTTTAATCCTCGGAAGACAGGCCGATATTGAATTTAACCTTTCCTTCAATTCGTTAGCGCATGTTAGCGACTATTTACACGAAGTGTAAAAATAAGTCTGTATAATTAATTGAGAAAGCATACATCAACTTTCCGAGTCTTTTATCAGCAGTTTTTTAAAACGCTTTGTACATACATATTACTCTCGGTTGACTTTTTTTTTCAGGAAAGTAAGCAAAACGTAATTCCAAGACGAAAACCGTGACACTATGTGAATTCAGATTCTTGTTCCTTCTATGACAAACTCTTGCGGTATTGCGAAACGTCCCGCCGGCATTCACGAAAAATTCCTCGACGCAATTCGTTTGGTACATTCAGATTTTTTTATGTTCCCATATTGTGTACGTCAAAACTATCAAATGCACGTCAAAATTATCAAATGTTTATTTCTGATTACGTCCGATTAAAAAAAAAGTTGTGCGCTCGTAATAAATTGCATGCAATCTCACGGAGCGAATTAAACTTGAACGGGTGCCACGAACATTGTCCTCGTTCTTTGTACTATCGATTCTTATCGCGAATAGTTATCTGCGTCAAGCTACGCGAACTTTGGATCGCAGTCTTGTAAAATGGTCCGAGCACAAGGTGAACGTTTTTGCAATATTTATAACGCCTGCTTCGTTCATATTTATTCCCCTTTAAGATGCAGCCGAAAAAGTGTGACAAGGAGAAATAACATTTATTATTTTTATACATTCCATTATATTTCAGTTATGTCATTAATAATCATTCGTCTTACTTGTCCGTTTTGTATTATGCGCGAAACGTTCGTTTTATAAAAGAAACATTCTTATATAAATTGAATAATTTTTCGATTGGCTGCTTCCTGCACTTTCACATCGAATGCGACGATATATGCGTAATGTATAATTTATGCAGATAAAATACGAGTTAAAGTGCTAGGATGAACTATGTTTGAAATTTTACATACGCATATCAGAGTAAAATTGAATTCGATGTCGCGGGGTTGAATCTCGGAAATCGTCATCGTGTTCTTATACATACTTCGCGTTCGCGTTTCGACTGCAATGCGTGCATTCCGCTACGAATTGACACGTGTACGCGTGTATCGGGGGCAAAGTGCACTTGACCGAGTCAGTTGCCGCGCGGTTAACGGACCGTGAAGACTGCGGCGATGAAATTGCGGGCGATATCGCGGAATTCTTCGCGAATGTGATGTTTCGTGTACCGGAGGTCATTCGTCGTAGGGATCCGTCCAATTAATTGCCGTCTCTCCGAGTTTTGCATTGCGTAAGTGTACCTCGGAGCGTTTATGACGCATATCTCCTTGTCGGAGCTTACTAAGCGAGCAAAATCACATGATGGATGTAAATCAGACTTGTTAAATAATAGCTTGACTACTTTTTACGGCCCGATTAATTGCGCGTTTGCAGATTCTTTTAAATTCAGTTTGTTATATGTGATTTATGCTCGATATCTCATTAACTTGCCTCATTGTCTTGCCTTATTGACTTATCTCATAATCAAATAGTTGAGCCTTTCCGTTTGCATTATTCATGTGTTAAATATTTTACTTGTATTTTTTTCTTTTTTTTTTACATTGATTGTACGTAAATCAGTTGTTGAAATGCAACAACTCGATTTAACATATATATTACAACACTTCGATTTATTATTATGCAATGTAAGTTTATTATACAGTCTTGTTTTCTGCACTTAAGACTTTTTAATGAACCAAACAGAGTTTGTAATATGGATATTATCGTCTACAAAAGACTTTAAAACGTGCAACTTATATTTTTTTTCACAGTGTCCATTTTATCACTTTTACGCCAGTTTACTGGAGTTCATAAATGAAATATCTTTCTTTTCGGTCACGAAACTAATTCTTCAGATGTCAAATCCTCCGATATTTAAAGATAAGATTACGGCATACTTCGCACTTGCGGTCGTTTATGACAGAAAAAAATCGCTTCCAAAGATTAACGAGTACTCTTTATTTGTCATTCTTAACGATCGACGAGCGCGTCGATAACACCACGATAGTACGAAGGTCGGGAGAATGATCAAGAAGTCCTCTCGACGTATCTGCCAAGACGAGCCGATATCGAGGGCTCCTACCACCGTCGAGTGCCATTTCGGCGACGAAGAGCGTACTCGAATGCACCGCATGCACCCCCGATAATCTCACTAACTTTTGCCGATTTTGGGAATGGTTTTTCTTGCAGTGTCGATTAATCCGCATCGCGCACAGCGTGGCACCTCGGCGGGTGAAGTGTCGATCTTGGAAGTAAGAGCGACCGGATAGAGAACCGCCACCATGATCGTGGACGATAAACAGTGAGTCGTAGCGTAAACGCACGGAATATGCCGCTACGTAGCTCGTAGACATACTTATGAGCCTGCACCGCTATGCATCGGCGCGTCGTACGCTGCATACGCCCGCATGAGCTCTCTCTCTCTCTCTCTTTCTCTCTCTCTTTCTCTCTTTCTTTCTCTCTGCTGTATTTTCTATCTCGCTTGTACTATTACGACTCTCGGCGCCCCCGGATGCGAACGGCCCACGATGTTAAATTGAACGTGCTGTGGGTCTCGCTCGTAGGACTTCCCGAAACGCATCCGATGAATCCCCGAGCTCTTTGATTTATTTCGCCTCGCCGCAACGCTCAAGCACACTTCTTTACGAACTCCTTCCTTGCCATTACAATTTAAATTGCATCTTATATACAGCCTGTTTCCCTCTATATTTATATATCTGCAATTTTCTTGTTCTGATATTTTTATCATATTTATTTTTAATTTTTCTTTCATCGCCGCAGAATCCCGCGTCGTATTTTGCAACTTAGTCGCTAGTTGAACGGCTGTTATTTTAAGTATTTCTGTCGCTTTGATTTATTTATTTCTTATTTCCAGCATGACAATTTAATTCTCGATATTATCGGCATGCGATATGTGAATTATAATTAGATTATATGATAGTATATCGTAGTATTAAGTTTTACTTTATATGAAATGTGGCCGTGTGATTCTAATCTCTCGTTTAAATTGGTGAAAACAGTATATTACATAAATTCAGAATCACACTGCTATGTTTAGCATTGAGCAGAACGTATATTCTGTAAGTATACCTTATTCATTTCTTTCTTATAGTTAGAGAGTTATTTAGGTCAGCTATCGTAAAACGATAGCGAACACGAAGAATTGGAACAATCGATATTAATTACAAGGTCGATTGTGATCCTCTTTGGAAAAATATTGTATGAGTTTGATGATAATTTTTCACAATAATTATTAGCGCTTACAAGTTGGCAGTTTTAATGTACCGTTAAAATATTTAGACTGAATCTAATAATTGTTTGCATACTTTGTGGAGACTTTATTTATTAATCTGCCAAGGTTATTTTTTAAAAAAATTCTGCATAATATACGTGCTTTAACATATTATATAATATTAATACATTAGATAATATCGTTAAAGTTAGTAAGCATTACAAGACATAAATTTAAATCGCGTTGATTTATGATCAGGGAAATGGCAAGATATTTATTTTTAACGGACTTTGCCATTGTCTTTCTATCAATTTTTAATTAATGCACGATAGGTAACCGTCTTTAAGTTAGATCGGTAGCAAGTAATCATTACTTTAACGTTATAGTTGCATAAGTAATGCAAAACTTTTCCACCTGAATGTTGAAAGTAAACTGAAATAAAAATGAAACTCGTTATAACCTCTTAATTGCTTGCTATAAATGGAAAAAAGAGAATGAATATTTCGTAATATATCGATTTCTCATTACCAGAATGAAGGGTGACCGTAATATAAATTTATTATTTACGTTGTCACATTGTTCCTATATTTCTCCTGCAAAATTCAGTGATCCAGTCTTTTTTAATTGAAATTTTTTGTTTTAATATACGTATATAAATAAAATTCAAAGAATTTGTATAAATATGTCTTTGAGTGCCCATTGGCGGCATTGCAAGGGGAATAACAAATCACAGTGTAACTTTCAGTGTCTGAACTTATAACTCCTATTCATTTTCGCTGGACTTCGTCCGTTCGTGACTGCAAAGAAAAGTTTTTACTCGTGGAGCTTGTTACGCGACAAATTAGTGGAAAAAAATAAACCGCGGGGTCTCGAGAGCAGCGGACGATATACTCCGGCATTTGACCGTGAGACGCCTGTTACCGCACGACTTGACCCCCCCTTGGTCCCGCTTCAACTTCCGCTATACGCACGAGACTCCTTGGACACATGCTCGATCGCAGATAAGACTTGAGAGACCGGTTGGCTCCATTCGTCCACCGCGTGTAACGTGAACTCGCGACGTTCAAAGTCCGTAACGATATTGGAATCTCGATTGAGTGTTCTCTCGCGAATTGTCTTCCCTTATAAAACTTTGATCTTAATCCGTTGATTGTTGTATAGGATGCTCTCCAGAATTACCGACTGCTTTTCTAAAATCATAAATTCTATAACATAGCTTAACGAGATTTCTCATTTTCAAATTAAGATGTATGAGACATACGACAAAAATTGATAAAATAAGTTTAGATTTATTTACAATTACAAAATTAATTTTGATCTTAATATATTTCAATGTTTAATTTTTATCTTTAATTTTATCTTTAAAACAATCGCTATTTTTTAAAAATATATTTCTTTTCAATCAATTTCTTGAATCAAAGAAATATTCAATCTTTCCAGTATCAATTATAGGAATATTCCATAAAATTTTCAAAAAGCAATTCACAAACTGGCTTTATATGGTCATTATTTCCCTTCGCTATATTTCCCTATTTGCCTTCTGCTTATAGGCTTATAAATTATACAATTCTGAAGATGTTGTTCCTTCTCTTCGTACGTGACTCTTAATGTAGATCTAATTTCATATTGTCTTAAATTATATGTTATCGTATATTGCATATTTAATTTTTTAATGCTCTCAAGACGGAGAAATTATGTTTATTTGCTAAATGATATGATAATTTTTGGCATATTTTACAAATTTATTTTATCAATTGCTTTTAGATAGTAACTTTTCGTTCTTTTTACAATTCATTTAATATTTATCTGACATGTCGCAACATACGAACTTTGAACATCGAACGACTATCTGACGACTTTTATCGATGTCGGTATGAACTTTATATTTTAATAATAATGAGATTATAATGAAAATATAAAATTATCTGAACTGTAATTAGCATTTAGACGTTGCAAATACCAATAATATTGGAATAAAAAATTAGATAATGAAACAGTCTGTTAATATATGTGATAAGAAACCGGATTAACCGGATGATTTTTCGATATCCTTATTAAAAGCATTTAATCTAAGGAGGTTTTAACTTATGGACGAAAAAAAAAAACTGTTTGTTACTTTCGGAATGTGCTCTTGTGAACTAATATCAATCAAAGCTTGCATCAGATCTGTTTTTAAGTTGTATCACAGAAAGTGACCGTGACATAACTCGTATTCGCTTCTCGTATGCAATATCAAATGAGCTGTATTATGCGGCATGATATGCGTCTGACCGGTACATACGATCAATACAATAGCAGGAAAAATCAAAAGAAACTTGATTAATAACCACATTGCAGCGTGAAGTATTGACCTAACTATAACGTAGGGGAAGAGAGGCATAAGTGCGTCGTATAAAGTTCAGGGATGGTCAGTATATCACGAATGCGATATGGCGCAATCAATAGCAGAATAAGACGGAATCAACGGAATCGATATGTAAGTCTAGCGATCTAATAAATTGGCTTTGTGGCTTAGCGCGGACCGATATTGTATCGGAATCGGACTTGACCTCACGAAATCGAAGTAGACTTGAAATTAATATTTTGGATTTATGTCTTTCTCGCGGTTATAGATAGCCAAGTTCAGTTTCATTTATATGTCATAAAATGATTTTCTCTTCTTGCAATATTGATATGTATTTTTTGTGCAAATCATTTGATAAATGAAAAAGAAAAAATTTGTAAAATTTTCCTATAATTTACAAATTATCTCCGGCATTAAAATCCTTCTTAAATATTTAAGCATTGATTAGATTAATACTCAAACATATCTCGAAGTGTCTTATCTTAAAAAATACTGTCAACGGTGCGAGATATTTTCTCTTTATTTGCGGATTGAAAATCGATCGCCGATATATACATGTTACACGTGATATTAAAGGTGATATAATTGAGTAATTTTTACACTTTTGCTGATCAAGTGGAAACATATGTATTTTTTATTATCATCGAAAAGCAATAGTGCGGTATTTTGGTATTTTGCGGTGATGTGTTGGAGAAGTCAAACTAATTAAGTAATATACTTTTCTAAGTCTTCACTACGAGAATACAATTACATTCTTATAATTGTTGATACATACTGTCGATACGTATGATTGAATTTGTATTTTATTGCTTCAATAGCTTGTTATCCTATCACTTTATCGATCTTGATAAATATGTTGTATCTCTAAAAGCGCTTCTTCTATCTTTTCTGCGCACGTAGCATGATAAGTGTTATATCTGATGTGACCACTCTGAAAGAAGATAGAAGGCGCCAATTCGTTAATAGAAATCCACGAAGAAATTAATCCCGATGATTAATTATCGCTTATCGGTTGCTTAGCCTACATGTATGAGA
>VBVR01004985.1:0-13180 GCA_011638315.1 Tetramorium parvispinum | reverse complement strand
ACTAAAAACCGCGAGGGTAGGGAAAGCATGACTTCTTCAGGTAGATAATTGATCGGAATAGAAGGACCTACCTATGTTAAATTAAGCTATTCATACTCACTCACACTATACAATAATAATACTGCAAACGACAAAAGCTATACTTCGCGCGATTTGGCGGTTAACGAGTTTGGTGATCAAGCGGGAAGAGAGGTAAGGAGAAAGCAGATTGTGCTGCCGCCTGGAACATGCACCCAGTAACTAAAGCTCGGTCGCCATATAACTCGCGGAGTTTGATTCTGGTTTGATCCCCTGCACCTAACCACTAAAACCGGGCCGTGTCGTCTCCACGTCTCTCAGGCTTCTCTCTGGTTGTGTATTGAAAATTATCGTTGCTCATTTATCATTCAAGAATCATGGAGCAGTGGGTCCAAGAAAAGTTGTCTAAATTATTGCATTTTCCGGTCCCGGATAACCTGACGCAGTAAGTGTGGTGGTTAACGAAAATTTCTCACGAGAAAGTCTGCACTTGCATAATGTTATGTTATCAATTTTTCAGGTGTATTTTGCAGATAGAAAATGAAAGGGATTTAGATAACTACCTTAGAAGCTTGTTGGATAATGAAAATCCAAGTCACAGACAGTTTGTAACGGAGTTGAAAAAGAAGCGTGGTGAGTAATTGGATAAATTTAGAAAACTCTGTCAGGTCATTGTTAAATCATTTATTGTTTTATTGTTATTGTTTCAGCCTCTTATAATAATCAAATTAGATATAAGAAAACAAACGACGATGACAGTATGTCCAGGAAACAAAACGATAAGAAAAAGGGGAAAGGAAAAGGAAAAAAAAATGTTCAAGTATACATTCTATATTTTCAAAGAATTATATAACAAGTGCATTATTAAACAACTGTTAAAAAATTATTAAACATTTTGTATATCATTTTTTTATAGGTGCAAGAGACTGTAAAACCTGAGACAAAATCTGAAAAGGTGGAAAAGAAGAAAAAATTTATTAATTTATTGTCTCACGGAAATATTCTTTTGAACGGTATCTATGTAATAAATTTGTATAAATTATATACATATATATATATATATATATACTGATGTGCTTCGTATAATTTTTTTCAGGAAGACATAAATGTGACTGCGAAGCAAACAGACATGCATTGATTAACAATTGTCTTAATTGCGGAAGAATAGTCTGTGTACAAGAGGGCTCAGGGCCATGTTTCTTTTGTGGAGAACTTGTTTGCTCTCCAGACGAACAGCAATTACTTCGAAGCAACACTAAACAGGGTGATAACTTGTATAATAAATTGATGGATCAGAAACCGAGTAAAAATCTTGAGGACTCTCTTAAACAGAGAGACAAGCTTCTCGAATTTGACCGCAATAGGTACGCATTTGTTACATCTGATCAAGATTTTCTCTATGTTAATCGTCATAAAATTAATTTACAGTGCTCGTCGCACTAGAGTAATTGATGACGAATCGGATTATTATCAGTCGAATAGCGTTTGGCTTTCTCACGACGAACGCAAGAAGTTACAGAAGCAAGAAGAGGAAGCACAAGCACGCAAGCATTCGTCACGTTTAGATAGAAAAATCACTTTAGATTTTATGGGACGAGTAGCAGTTGAGGAGGACCAATCCATTAACTTACAATCGGAAGATCTTGGCGAAACAATGTCATATAACGACTTAAAAAACCCGAATATTTGCCCAACGATAGAATTTGATCGCCCAACAGTAAGATTGCAAATCTTTTATAATTAACGATAATAAATTATATCAGTTTACTTGTGTTCCTAATCCTAAACAATTATAATACATATTTCTCATTGTAATATATAATATATAATTTTTCATTGTTATATTAAGTTTATTGAGATGGGAATGTTCGAAACAAGCAAAAAAATTGAAAACATGTGGAATAGCGAAGGCAGAATACAGGATAAAGAATATTTAGAAATGTTCGATCAAGGCCTGTGTTTGAGCATGCATCAGCCTTATGCATCCTTGCTGGTCGCAGGAATAAAAACGTGAGTAATATCTCAAAATACTACCAATAATCAGATAATAATGATTACTATAATTAACATGATTTGATATTATTAGTCATGAGGGTAGAAGTTGGTATTCTTCACATAGAGGAAGATTATGGATAGCATCGGCTGCTAAAGTACCTTCCATTGAAGAAATATCTAATATAGAGCAAGCCTACCGTATATTAAAAAATGGTTGGTAACAAGTATTTATCTTGAAATATTTATCTTCATAAATTCTCCTTAATTTATCTTGATAATTGTAGAAAATATTGAATTCCCCGAAGTCTATCCCACGAGTTGCTTGTTGGGTTGTGTAACAGTGACAGATGTTCTATCTCAAAAAGAATATAGAGAATTATATCCGGGAGAAAATGATAGTCCATATGTCTTTATATGTGAGAATCCTTACATGTTATCAATACAATTTTCTATGAAAGGAAAACATAAAATTTGTAAGTAGTCATCAAAAGTATTAACAATTATATATGATTAATGTGTTATTTTTTAATTCTTTCATATTGCAGATAAAATGGATAAAAAAATTCATCAAGCTGCTTCTAAGTGCTTAGAAAGAGCCATGAAAGCAGTTAACAACTAATATTCCTATATTTGTTTCGTTCTTTTCTTTGTCAAATTAAATAAGATAAATTTTTCCAGATATATGTATATGTATATATGTATTTATTTGTGTTAATAATTTAAATATACATGCATTCTATTAAAAATAATTATCTGGTTTTTATACAAAAGTGATTTTTCTGATAATATATCTAATAAAAATTTTACAGAAATATACTATGCATATTACATTAAATTTGTTACTGTATTACAACAGATCGTTATATAATTTACACGAACTCTACAGAATGTTAAGATATAACCGTTTCGCATGCTTTTCATTGCTTACTTTATTTATCGTACTTTCATATACTTTATTGATGAAAAAATATCAATTCTACTATGTGGTTGTGATATATGTATATCAGCCTTTTATAAAGTTTTAAAAATTATTTGTGCTATATCGAGACAGAGCATATATTTGAAATACAAATACATCTTATTTCGGAAAAGCATGAGAACTATCACGGTACTGAAGTTTCACTTTTAAAGTGCCAATTATCTTATTTTATTAATATCTCAATATCTTGCCTATATAAGCTTCAATCATCATGAAACATGTCTTCTATTATTCTGACGCATTAAATTAGGCTAAGCCAGTACAGTCAATAAAAAAATCTCTACACTATGCTATCAATAAAAAAGCTGGATAGTTAAACATAAATTAAAGTACATTAGCTCAAGCATTGTTATAGATCTTCTTCTATTGAGCAAAATTCTCCATTATTCTTCAAAATACACTAAGCTAATATAGTTACGTATCATTTTGTGCAATGTCGACAAAACATATGAAAACGCAATATCCTGCACGTATCTTATAAAACGTACATATAAAATTATATACATTCAACAATCCAAACAATGTTAAATAAGATAAAACAAATATTGGAGAAATATGTTAACAAACAAGTATTTAAAAAGCATTTAAGATCGCATTTCGAGCTTTAATGGTTTGATGAGCAAGGAATGTATGAATAAATAAGTATTTATGATTACTACTCTTAAATAAATAGAATAACTACTTCTATACGATTTCAATACATGTTAATACAGATGCTATCGCATATTGATAAAATTTCATCAAACTATAATAGAATGCACTCAATTATATTAAATCCTTGTTATGTTTATAATGGTTTTTTCTGGTTATATAACACAATGTGTATTATTACAATAGTTATAACAATAATCCGCAACCAATAGTGCAATAATTTTATATAGTACATTCTGGTAAAGCTTTAACATTCTCGTATTTTTATAGCAAATGTCTAATTTTCTCTTACAGAACTCGTTAAAAAACAATTCTTCAGTTTGTAACATTGCATAGACTACCATTTGCAAACCGAAGAAGTTCTCTCTTTCTATTTATCGTTATTTTTTTTAAATAATTTCAATTATGTAGTAGCATTATATAAAATTTATTTATTATAATAACAATACTTGATTTTTTTAATTTATTGCAATATTCTCTTTTCAAAATTAAATTAAATGAATTTGTAAAGAACAAAATTTGTTTCAAATCTCAAACAACAATTTGTGTTAGAAAATAAATTGCACAATTACAGAGACTCTATATAAGTATATATATATATACATAGGAAATAAAGACAAATGTATAATATTAAACTTTTTGAATAAGTAACATCTCAGCGTCTTGCGCATTTTTTAATTAATCTTGATAACATTAATTTTATAAGCTTTGGCCTAATATTTGATTAAATTTAATTCTTTAATGACAAACTGTCGAATGTTACGATAACGCTAATAATTATGATACATATGACTTTGATACTTAATACTCATTCTCCATAGGCCGTAACGTAATAATACTAATACAATGTTAAAAAGAAAGTTATTATATTACAAGATTTTCCTTATTCTGCATGAGATAATTTTAAATAAATAACTTTGTACCTTCTCTATATAGATCAAGATTCATGTGTTATTAACATGTTATGCCTCTCTTTTCTGTATTCATGTTTCATTTTAGGTCGCTGAAAAAGATTCACGTTGTACGTACTAATCATTTCGGTCAATAATTTTATAACTTACACGCAACATATCTTTGCGCAAAACTGCAAATTGTGGCAAATGTGCGAAGACCTTTTCTTCCATGAAAAGTCAGTCGTTTCAGTCTGTCTATATATAGGTCGGAGAATCCTTCAGACTGGTATGACAAGCATCACAGATAGAAACGTTTTTCTCGTTTACCAACGTGCATTTCGGACACTCCTTGCCGCCGCTGGCGAGCGGCTTGTCCTCGTTCCCCTTGCACCTCGATTTGGCGCACATCTCGCAGATGTCTCGATCAGACATATTCAAATACGTGCACGTGGCGCAACTCCATCTCTTTTCGCCCTCCCCTTTCTCCTTCTGTTTATTCATTTGCGCGATATCGAGATTCTTTAAGGAATCCGCAATCTTCGCTATCTGATCCGAAGACTTGTGCGTGCGTGGAATCGGCAACGTCTGACTGTTGTGCTTCTTATCCTTACTATATGTATCGGTATTATATCTATTCGAGTCCGATAAGTCGAAGGACGAGGATTTCTTTTTGAACGGCTGAATATCCTGATGATTTTTCCCATTTGTCTCGGATGAATCGATCTCGTTTGCCTCGATCTTGCCGCCGCTTCTCTTCTTCTCCAATCGGTGTAAGTTATACTTGTCCTCGTTCTCCGCTTGCCTGAGTGTCTTGTGCTTGGCGCGAATAGAATCCAGTTCCTTTTTGTGCTGCAACACGTCATCATCGAGATCCTTGTAGTAACCTAAGCTCTCAAGATTTCTGTACACAAAGTCCCATGTATCGTAACCATCTCTTCCAACGCTAGAATTCGATCTGCTGGCAGTCTTTCTGTCAGTTTTACCATGTTCGTAGTGATCCCCGTCGCTCGACTGCCGTCTGTAAAAGTCTACCTCGTCCAAGTCCGATATTCGGTGAGATATAGGTTTGCGGAAAGCGTGCGTCTTGTCATAATTCGCCACGGACGCTGGTACAGCGTCGAGTTCTATCAGTCTGCCAGTCGGCACTCGGGCTGCATACGCTGGTAATGTGGCGCAATACGGATTCGGTTGTACAGTACTGCCGTAAAACTTGTTTCCATGAGAGGGCAAGCAACCGTAACTGCTGCAACAATTGATGAAGCCATGATTGATCGGCTGGTAGTATCGATAATTAGCCGGTATCGCCATGTTCGTCATATCTTCGATGTGTCGATAATCTGTATGACAGGTTGACGGCATTGTCGCGTTATAATTGGCATGCACGATGTGAGGATAAGGTGGATGCAACGGCATAACATCTATGCTCGTTTGCTGTGGATAGTAATCCTTATAGCTATCAGCCTTCGCGCGATTCTGATGCACCTTCTCGAGGAAGCGATAATTTAGCGCTCGAATGGCCTGCTCTGGCGTGCCAACGTGATTCTCACGAAACTCCAGCACCTCCAACCAGGAGATGGTGTACTTTTGTGACACGCTTTCCCATATCTGTTTTAAGATCTGTAAGTCAAAAGCAATTTTATATCACACCTCCAACTAATATGAATATCGAACGATTGTGTTATTTAACTGACCGATTAATTATATTGACCATTTGTCTTTCATTACCTGACATTCCACAAAAGCTACAATAGCATCTCTACTGACGTTTGAAACCTTATCAGGATCAATTGGCCCTTCCAAAGTCAATACACCCAAACCAGTATGCTTGTAGCCCATCTGCTCAAACATTAACTCGGCGCCTATTAAATTCGCCTCTACTTCGTGTTTGTAATAGCCGCTGTATGTCTAAAACAAATCAAAGAATTTGAACATGTTAAACAATATTATCACATAATTATGAGACTAATGACAAAATACTTTTCAGGCACATACCCTCACTATCCTATATTCTTTTCGCCAAGGCTGAGCCAACAGATTAGCTGCGTATAAGGAAATTGCACTCCAAGCTGTCGCTGCTCTATAACCGCTGAAATCTGTCACTGTTGCTGCTGATCTGTGCAAAATATCTGCCGTTTCTTGAAATACATATTTATTTTCATTGGGTACTAGACAAAGGTATTCCTTTATAAAGCCTGAAATTTATATAATATTTAAGATATTGCTATGTAAGAGAGGTTGATGTATTACATTACATGATTTAATATACAGTACCTTCCAATTTATGTCGTTGCTGTAACTTTAAAGGACTGTCGTCTGTTTGCAGATACACCAAGTGACTCTGTTCCAATTTCATACTGATCTCTTGTAATCTGTCTTTACCTCTCATTACATCATTCGCCATTTTTATTCCTACAATTGCAATATGTCAAGTGAAATAATAATTATTTGTAACTATGTAAGATTATGTCATTAATTTCTACACATGGAAATATTGGAATTCTAAATATGGAATTCTACACTGAAA
This sequence comes from Tetramorium parvispinum, assembly GCA_011638315.1. Classification (NCBI taxonomy): domain Eukaryota; kingdom Metazoa; phylum Arthropoda; class Insecta; order Hymenoptera; family Formicidae; genus Tetramorium; species Tetramorium parvispinum. The sequence continues at coordinate 6,120 of VBVR01004985.1, read as the reverse complement.
TATTGGAAAATATTATCGTTACACGAAATTCTGGTGTTTTAGAAATTTGGCAGTTGCTAATGGATGTTTGTTATTTGTAAAACTCTCCAAACAAGGTATAATGATGGAGAACGGCGTGTCGCCTAAAAATAGCCAGCGTTAACGCTGGTAGGGTTTACAAACCTCCTAGAAATCTGATTTTGGAGCAGATTCCCGATTCAAACTACGACTAGCTCCAACCTAAAAATAAATCCTATATTTAGTAATGGAATCATAGGCTTCTGTAAATGGGCTAATAATTTGATGATTACTTGACACGCAGCGTGAACTCCCATCTCAAAACACCAGCCATCGAATTAGCCTGATGCGATTTAAACGACATGTGTCCTTACATCTTTGCATAAACAATAAATATTTTCCGTAAGATTTTTTTTTTGGTTATGTTCGCATTACATCATACACGAAATGTGCAAAGACACTAGACGCGTCCCTAAATCATTTCTTGTACACTCATGTGGCACCGCCAAGTGGAAGTTACACGAAACTTTAACCGGAAATTTTGAAAAAATAAATCTCTCAATCTTTGAACTCGTAATTTAAAGAAAATAACAAGCAAAACTTTTCATTTTTCGATGTAACTTACATAGGAAGCTTTACAGACACAAATTAACATAAGAGTCATTCTTCATTAGATGTTCAGTGAGAGGCAATGACAAAATTACTTCTGTATTGTCTCTTGCTGGATAGCTCTCATAGTTATTGAACGTCAACGCGTTAGAAAAGATGAAACATTCATATAAGAATTATTTATTTTTCAAAAATTATATATACACATTGCCACGAGCAAAAGAATGAATTTTTAATATGCTCGACATACAACGACATATGATTAAGATACTTCGTTATAGAGATCTTGCACATAGATACATGTATATAGAAATATTGTAACAAAATAAAAGTAACGTATATAACTATATAAAAAAAATTTATTTAAAATGTTAATGTCATTAATACAATCATCATAATTATCTGTATTAATACAGTTACAATTTAACTATTATTATCATTATACCGAATTATAATATAATAAATACTATGTAAAAAATTTACAAGTGTGTCTTATTACGAGATAAATGCTTTACAAATTGGAAATAATAATGACTTATTTTGCAAACATACATATATGCTATCTCTTTTAAGTAAGTTTTATTTGTTCTCCTCTGCAATAAATAATCTCTGAAGAAAAAAATGTAGTATGGACCAGTAAGTATATCTAGATAGCACAGAAAATCTAAAAAGAATTCTTTTTGAATTCTCTCGAATTATGAAATAAATTATTTTATCATTCCATTTCGGATTTAAAAACATTTTTAAGAGTTAAAAAAAACACTTTTATGTCACCAATTCCGATCCCTTTTTTGGATACAAAAGAAATTCCATAAGAAATCGAAGGATGTATTATACTACTAAAATTTTAAAGATGGAATTCTTTTTGAACCATAGGAAAAAATTCTTTGGAATTCATTTTGAACAAATTACACTAATTCAAAAAAAATTTAATTTTAAAAAGTGAATTCTTTTTGAGTTCATGACAATCACCTGTGCTATCTGTGAGCAATTATTTTAATCATATTGATATAGTAACTGAAATATTTAATAAAATGACAACAATCAGATGGCAGAATTAATACGATTAAAAATATATCACGATATGTACAGAGCACATCATTATATCGTATTTTGCATATTGTTTAACTCTTAAATAAAAAATCAGAACCAAGAAAAGAAAATTTACTAAAAGATATTGTCAAAAATGGTACATTTACTTCCATAAAATTTAAACATAAATGTAGCCATGTACCATAAATATGTCCGTCTGTGAATAATTGAATAACTAACTTTTATCGCATATAAATCAGTTATTCAAGAATATACGTTCATATGAAAAATGTAACATATTTTAAAGACTGTTATTCGCCAGGTCGAGACGTGGCCTTTTACTGCGTACTGTAGATGCGTCATCCTGGGAATCGCCATTGGTAGACAAGAACTCTCTTTTTCTATCCGCATTCTATGAAGATTCATATTTGTGATTAAAAATATATTACAATAAAAAATAATTTAATAAAAGTGTTTAGCAATACTATTGGATGATAAGGCACCTCTCTATAATCATATATTTTTGTATCTATACGATCTAAAATGTAGTAAAATCAAGTTTTAAAAATTTAGTTCTAAGTAAATGGAATTGCAATGGAATAGTTTCAACCTGTTAGAAGAGTGAGCAAGTTAAATACTTGAAAAAATAACTAATTACAAGATAGTAGAAACCATAAAATTCATCATACAAGTTTACTCTATCATATTTGTTGAGAAAAACTATAGAGACATATGATATTCGTTAAAGAAATTAGAATAAATTTAGATGATTCTGACCAACTCTAAAACAAAAAAAAGCTTTTGAGTTGTCAATATAATAAAAGATCTAAAATGCTGTGAGCAGATATGACTATAAACTTCAACAGTAATTACATGAAAAATATTAATTATATTAAATTAATTGTAGAACTCGTATCGTAATGAAAAAAATTCCATGCTTCAGTATAAAAATGCAGGTTGCAAGAATATAAATTTTATAGAAAATATGCATGAATAATTTGAGTTATATACAAATAGGAATTAATGTTAGCGAATTGAAAATTACAATTTTATGTACACAGTAAAGATTTTGTTAGATTAAAAACACCTGAGAAGCAAGATAGTGTAACAGATGAAGTATGAGTTTACTTGATGAAACGATTGAATTTAGAATAAAAGGGTTTGTTCATTATTAATATGATAAAGATACTAATTTTATTTAATTACAATGCTCTCTTATTTTTCAAAAAATGTTATAATTTTATCCAGATTGGAATCTGTCATTTTCTTTAAATTGAAAATTAGTTGCACCATCAGTTTATTTTACATGTTACTGTTTTTTATATTATTTTAAGACTATTCTTATTCATTACGTTATGCTGTTAAATATAAACCCAAACTTGTAGCCTAGTAATTTTCCTAGTGCCTTATCATTTTCCAGGAGTATATACATGTTTTTCTTTTACCTTCTTATCCCATTGTTGATGGAGATACCTCAATAAAATGGTAGTCTTTTCAGTAACTATGACTGCAAACATAAAGAAATTCTAATGTATTGGACTATCGTCGATATATTACAACATGCACTTACTTTGTTCAGAAGGATAATCCTTAGTAGGAAGATATACTGATGGTCTCTTGACACATGTCCGATTCCCGTTATCAGTATGAAAATTTGCAAAATTGTTTTCGTCGTGTGACGGGAGGCCCTTTAGAAATTCAGCTACAGACTGCAAAAAAAATGTTGACGTGAAACGTACATAGAAGCCAAGTTCGATAATACTACGTCACAGTTAGGCTGTGGAAAATGATAAAGCTTGGCAAAATAAGATCAGCAACTTCGAGGAACATTCGAGAAGAGGATCTCTGCTGAAACATGTGTTGTTTGACGTAAACATTCCTCGCATGCGCCCATAAAATCCGAAGTATAGCATACGCGTGTGATGGATGAAAAAAAAAATTACGAGGTAGCAACTTACACAATTGGATCACTTCTTACCATTATAACGATCTACTAGCTCCGGGATGCGAAACTATTCTCATAGAAAAACAGACTTTTAGGTCACTATAATCTACGATATAAGACGGTATACACGGGACACCATCGTCACAAAAAGTCATAGAATATCAATTCCGATGAGAAGGTCTTCGTGAAAATCATTTTGTGCCCCACATACTGCTACCAGAGAGAAACCTGAGAGCGGCCATCCCGGCCTTTTTCGTGGGACCGATCGTTGGTCTAGCATCTGCGCCAAACGTGGTGGTAGAACTACGTGGCCAATTCACTGTCGATAAATTGCTTTCGTGCATGGTGTGTCGCCATGCTACATCCACTTTTTGACCATGTTGCGAAATCACTTTTTGGTGTTGTATGCTATACATACATATATCTACACGTTATGGATGTTCCGTGAATTTTATTAATATGTAGTTTTCTTAAAAAATGTGTAACTTATAAGAAATTAAAATATTAAATTAAAAACATAAAATATAAATAAGCCAATTGCAGAAATAAATAAAATAATCGACTGAAACATTTATTAATGATGTAATTTTAAATAAAACATTTTTACGTTATTAATGAGTTCGCGCACTGTCTACTATACATGCATTAAAATTTAATTTCACATCAACTTTACAGATCAGCTTTCTAATAACATTTAATTATCGTGTAATATTGATTGAACGTTCGCACATTGAATTGCGAACAATTTTTATTTACAAAATGTAATCGCTAAGTAATACAATGAAATATACAAAATTAATGAACGATATCTATGTTTTTCTTCTTCTTTTTCATCTTCATCGGCATAGGCCCTGGCATCTTGAATACCGTGCTTAAAAAAAGTTATAATAATTATAATTTATACATAAATTATATATAATTTTAGTACCTGGTATAATTAACATCGTAGATATGAAAATACTTACTGACAAGTGGTGCATATTGGACTGAATTTGCAGAAGACTGTAAAAGATAACAGATTTTTTAACAAAAATGAATTTAACAATGCTCAATATCACTGTTTAAATGCTGTTTTCTACATCGTTTCACATTGATTTAAATTGATTCTTGACATTACTAATTAGATACAACTTGATAGCACAACTTACTTGACAAACATATGGAACAAACATAGCCAATATCAATGAGTTCCTGATGGCAAAAGCACGCTGCCCTATAATCCACCTTTACTGGCGGAGGAAGAACCAATTTTGATCTAACAGTAGGATCTGGCAGGAACACCCACTGAATTATAAAAAAAAATACAAATAAATTATAGTGTAATAATATTCGCAATTGTGTGTCAATAGTAATAAAATTAAGCATTTGGAATAATTTACCAGTAAATACTGCAGCAATCCAGCAAGCTGTGGCACCTTCAGGTAATTACCACCGGTAATGTCACAGCCCTGCTGCAAAAGTGTCAGCTCCTGATCCAGGCTGCACACATCCAAAATAACTTTCTGAAAGTAGCCAGACAGCGGTCTTTGCGTCACAAATCATCGATATTCTATTATTATAATAATATAAGAAGCCAATAGAGACAAAAACCATTCTCTGTGCGGTGAAGAATATGTTCATGTAGTTCATATACTGGGTGGCTGAATCATTGCTAGCGGTGATCACCAGTATTCTGGGATGCAGCTTCTGACCGGCGACCTTCTCTCGTTCCAACCGGGCGATGTAGCACAATGCCATACTTAGTGCACCGGAGATGAGACTCTCCGTGTTTAATGGAACATCCAGGGGAATCTCTGTGATGACCTGCTGCACTTGCTGGCGCACCGTGCGTTCGACCATGGTAAACTTTTCGTACTGCCCATCCATCTGTCTTATTTCCGCTGCGTTCTCACAAGGATAGAGGAATCTAGCGCTGTAACCATGGCATGCCATCACCGCCAATTCATTATTGGACGCCTGCATGAGATGAGCATTGGCGAAGACAATTGTAGAGTCTAAACATTGCGACAGTATCTTTGTTTCTTGCTTCACTATCCGCTGCATCGGATTGACATCCAGAATGATCACCAGCAAGCTTGTTTCTATTTCTGCAGATTTACAAGTAAATGAGTTAAATGGAGGACAGACAACGACGTGCAATTCTACGAACGTAGTATAGGAACGTTAATGTACCTGATGACATCTTGCTGGAATTCCTTTCTTTCTAATTAGTAAATTTCTTTATTTTAATCATAAGATTTCTCTGAGAATTCTGATATTTATTTCAGTGCGAAAATTAGAGGTTAACGATAAACAAAATCTGAAATGTCCGCGGAAATTTTTTTCGAGTAAATTTTCGCACAATTGATACCTCTGAATTATCCGCGAACATTTTTTTCGACTCATCCCTCACGCACGCGGCAATGGTGAACTTCGGGCATGTTAAAACTCATCCCTCTCGCACGCGGCAATGGTGAACTTCGGGCATGTAAAAACTCATCCCTCTCGCACGCGGCAATGGTGAACGTCGGGCATGTTAAAACTCATCCCTCTCGCAC
>VBVR01004984.1:790-12829 GCA_011638315.1 Tetramorium parvispinum | reverse complement strand
GTGTGTATGTTTTTGTGATTGCATTTAAAAATGCGTGTTCAGCCACGTCTTTGAATGACCTCTTGTAGACGGTTACGCATATTAATGCAGGCTCTAATAGTGGTCTGAGGGATTTCATACCATATTTGTTGCAACGCCTCAATTTTTTTAATGAAAACAATATTGAGGTGCTGCCACATCCACCAAACAATCCAGATTTAAATTCCATTGAACATGTGTGGGATATAATGAGTAGAAGGTTACAAAATTTAGAGAAATCGCCAACCAATCTTCAGGATCTGGAGACAACTCTGCAACAAATATAGTATGAAATTCCTCAGGCCACAATTAGAGCCTGCATTAATATGCCTGACCGTTTGCGAGAGGTCATTCAAAGATGAGGCTGGAACACGCATTTTTAAATGCAATCACAAAAACACACATACACGCACGCACGCACACACGCATGCACGCACGCACACACACGAAGCGCCAAATTTGGCCAGCAATCTTCTCGTGGTGCGCATCGTAATGCTAATGTTGGCGGTAGTTGCACAAAAATGTATGGGTAATTTCATAACGATACAACTCCGTGAAAAAAAATCGTACGACATTCAATTTTTTTTTATTTTACGCAGAAAAGTCCAAAGTTTTCGATAGTTGTCATGACATTTGCGAAAAAAATTCATTGAATCCCGTGGAGGGCGTCAAACTTTGCAATTTTTTGAAAAAAAAAACACGTCCTCACTTATGAAGAGATGGCTCGAAGGGAGAACGATAAAGTCAAAATGTCCTGAATGCTTTTCAAAGTAGAGACTTCAAGCTTCAAAACAAAAAAAATTTGTTAGGATACGATCACTTTTGACGGAGTTACGCTTATTTGAAATCATGAGAAATTTTGGCATGAAATTACCTATGCGTTAATTTTGATTGCGAGTGTAGTTTACTTACTGGAGTCCAACTAGACATTCTCCATTTACAAATAATGTAGGAGTCCAAATTATTCTCTCTATACATTCAGGCATTATCTTTCCCTCAGACCCGGATGTGTTATCATATCATATAATGTATTTTTCATGTTCATTTTTTCTATTCATAACTTTAATTTTCTATAGCAATTATTTTGTCATTATATTTAATATTTATATATTTTAAAGGAGTTTATTCAAAGTTTATGGCAAGTTTATTGGTGAACGTCAAACTTCTCTCTTCATTTGGAAAACTTACATCAAACGTGGAGTTAGATTTTGGATTAAGATATCTTGAGAACTCTGACTGCGTCGTAAAAAATCTAACGATACTATGTTCATCTCTTTGTTCACCCACACTATTCTGTCACGTTTCATTTTTCTATGCTGGGTCTTCGATTCTTCGTTTCTATATTTTCATCGATACGTTGCTCTTTGTGAATAACGCATAGTCTGGCTTTTACAGTTATTTCTTTCAAAAGTATGCGCTACTTAATATCGAACGGCTCGTTGAATCTCCCGAGGTATTAAATTTAATTTTCAGCTATGTACGACAGGTATAACGAGCATCGATCGATATTCATACTTGAACTCGCGTAACTTATAAATTCATATTATTAAGCCGCGGTTTTTTGTTATCGGAGTTTTTATATTCGGATGTTTTCGATATTTGAAGAGAATTCAATTTTGTCAACAATTGCCAAAGGCGACGCGAATGTGAACAACGGAATTTTTCATTTAGCCTTCTGCGAATTTGTCGCTTGATTCATTTCAAACAGCAACTCTGAAAAATTTCGAATTATGCGTTATGCAATTTAATACTCTTTTTGAAATTTTATTGAGAAAGAATTTAATTATTTATTTTTCTGTAATTTTCAATTGTATGTAATCGAGTCGCAATAGAAAGTTAATAATTCCATTAATTTACACAATATATCTTAATTATTATTATGGAATTATTAAATTATTCTTGTTTAGCTGAAAATGAAAGAAGCCGTCAGGATAATATAAAGATCATTCTTTTCACCAGACAACCTAGAATTATTGCGATAGCTCTAATTAAAGAAAGTAACTTTTCATCAAACGGGGTTAGATAACTATCTGATTCTCTTTGGTGCGTTGACTTGCAAATTCTATTATTTATTTAATATTAGGAAAGTGTTATATTTTGAATTGTATGAGAGATAAAGTGTTACATAAGCAGGGCGAGGCGCGATCCGCGGACGTAAGTCGTGTCGGACACAAGACGACGAGTTGGCGAGGTGCCTCGGCGACACTCGGCAGGGGAAGCGGACAGGTACGGCTACTCCTCGGTAGCAATCCGAGGAGGAGGCTGATTGCACTGCGGTAGTACCCGGATACGTAACGGAAACTCGCGTTACGCTGTACGGGCGGACCGGTAGCACCCGGCTCAGGTAGGACAGGACAGAGTAATAAGTTTCTGGTAATACCCGGAGAATGAAATCCACGCACCGGTAATACCCGACTGTGCACAGTAGCACCCGCTGCACTGCGCAGAAGAACGGTCGGTAGCTCCCGACCGCTCGGACTGGTGGTTGATGTGCCGCGGCAGCCCTCTTTTATGTGCGCCACAGACTAGCTCGTCGGAATCCGGGGTTGCAAAATAAAAGATCCGGGATACCGGAAACGTCAATTTGAATTCAAAGTAAAATGCGTTTAATAAAGAGTAATGAATAGATTTACAGTTATGGTTCTGTATAATTTAGTTGGTCGCGATGTTTGGCGTATTTCGGGAATGAATTTACAGTAGTGGTACCGTATAATTAGATTAGTTGGTCGCGATGATCGACGTAATTTAAAATAGAGTTACAGGCCGTGTGGCGCAGGTCGGGCGCCGTTTTTTTTTCTTCATGGATGGAAGGAATAAATTTATCGATGTATCAATCTAGGGCTAATACAACCAAACTTTTATGCTATTAGTACAACACACATATTATTACTGTAGTCTATTTACCTCAATACCACAATACATTTATTCCAATTTACCAATACCTCCAAATATAATATAACCCTCCATACTAATAATTTTCTGGGAAGAATAAGAATTTAATAAAGAAAAATATAAAGAAATTTAGAAAAATTTTACCGTCTCTTCTTGTGATGATAACGTCTTCTGGTTTTAATATTTAATATTTAATATTTTTTTCAATAGTAGGATTTCTTATATTCCCTTTAATATTAATTTTGATTCGTTTAAGTTCCGTAGAATCAATTTCTAAACTCCGAGGATCAGGAATTTTGGACAAAGGCAGTACTAATCTAAAAAAAATTTTATTACAATGTATAGGTATGTTTTGCTATGCCGGCCGCCGCCGGTGAGAATGGGAGCGCCTGTGGTAGGTGATCTCGAAGATACTCTGTGTATTGTAGGTAAAACTTAATTTATTTCTCCTATATATAATATATACTGCTTAGTTATTTTTTGATTTTTATTATGTGGTTCTGAAAAGGACCGTTTGTTGCGGTGTAAGTTAACGCCGGCGTTCACGCCACGATATTACTAGCGTGGTTTTTGTATATCGCAGTGGGCCGTATCGTGCGTTGTTGCTTGGCTGGACTGCTTTTGCTGGCTCCACTGACCTCGGTAATTTCAGGTCGCACTACTGGTGTCGGCAGTACAGCTGCCGTAGGCTTCTGGATGTCGGTTGCGAACGAGACTCTGTTTATCGGTCTGTGTCGCGGCTACCGAAGTGGCGAACTCCGTCTGTGCTGCGGCGGACGAGGTTGATAGCTCTGTCTGGCTGGCCCCTTCCTTGCACTCCGGCTTGGTCGGCTCCTCGGTCTGTACTGCTACTGCGGTGTAGCCAGACTTCCAATCTGAGTCGTTCGGGTTGGCTCCTGTCTGTACCGCAGCTTCCGTCCTGGATGGAGGCTCTGGCTCTCGTAGCGGAGAAACAGGATGCACCACAAGATGGGCTAACCTGGGCGAGGTGTATCTCCAGATGCGGCGGTCTGCCTCGTGCAAAAATACTCTCGGCGACCTGGTCTGTCTGAGAGGCGGTAAGTCGATAACGATGTATCTTCCACAGCATGTGCTCTGTGACGTTGCTTTCACGGCCTGCTGACATGTAGTCGTCTGGCGTGAAAGCTCTTGAGCGAGTGAGCTTCGTCGCTCGAGCTCCGCTTCATACTCGGCGTCGACATTTGCGCTCGAGTAACTCTAGCGCCCGCGGACCATCTGTCGGTGCCGCGCTTGCAACCTTGCTGCCGCTAGCACGCACTTGCGAAATTCTGTTCCCACCGCTCAGACACGCTCAACTTCTTCTTTTTCTTCTTTTGTTTAGAATCCTCGCTCTTCCTCGTCGTCAATTTTCAGTATTATAAATCGTTTCGATATTATAAATCGGCTAAATTTGCCTTGTCATCCCGCATTCCGAAACGCAAATACTCTTTATTAATTTCTTCTTCATTTCAAATCACAATTATTAAAACTCCATGAGTACTCCCCAAAATCCATGAGTACTCATTTCGTCAATGTTCAATTAGCTTTTCAATTTGCACTTGTCGTTCTGTTGATTTGCACGTGTTCCGTTCCGTTGATTTGCTGCACGTGCTCCGTTCCGTTGATTTGCTGCACGTGCCCCGTTCCGTTGATTTGCTGCACGTGCTGCGTTCTGTTCATTTGCTGCACGTGCTCCGTTCCGTTCATTTGCTGCACGTGCTCCGTTCCGTTGATTTGCTGCACGTGCTCCGTTCCGTTGATTTGCTGCACGTGCTCTGATTTCGCATATGGCATAGGTGTGTCAACTCCCGTGATACGAATCACAGGTGCATCAAGATGATAAAAGGCTTCACCTGGAAAAAAAATGTTAAAGCAACTGAGAGAAATATTCGCGGGAATAAATAAATTAGAATAAATCGACAGACACCTGCTTTTAAAACTGAATAGCTCATCGTACACAACTTCAATAATCTTTTACAATACGATCAACACTTGATAACCTTCTAATCAGCTCTAATTTCATTATCTGATTCTGATTTAAAACAGAAGTTCAATATAAGTAAAATAAATTGAAGAAAACTTACTCTCGGCAATTTTCGCACTGACTTCTGCACCAATACCACCTTGTGGCCAACTCTGCTTGACCGTCAACACATGTTTTGTCTCTATTACAGACTGTATAATGGTGTCCATATCCAACGGTCTAAGAGAACGTAGATTAATTACTTCAGCTTCGATTCCCTTTCCGGCAAGTTCGTTGGCCGCCTCGAGAGAATTCTACACTGATGTGTAGGGCGCAATCATAGTAAAATTTTTTTACAGACTAGATAGTCCGCTTTGAAGTTCCAATTTAGGTTGTGTAAAGATGAACTAATTTCATGTCGGCTTGTTTTTCGCAGGAATCCTTCCTGCCCCTCATAATGTTGTTCACAAAATTTCGCGAAAGGGAACTCCGTCCCTACATATATCATCCCTTCTTTTAGCTGCATACAGATGCACCTTAATAGTATGTGATAAGTCCCTGGATAATCGATCGGCTTTTCCCCGTCTATTAGTCCGTAAAATTCGTTTTTCTCCTCTTCCGTTCTATTGTCTCGTTCCATTGGTGGTCGCATCTTGTTCTATTGATGTGTCTTTTGCTTCTTCGAGTTAGGCTTTTAAGTTCTTCCTAACGCCTTCGTGTCTGAGTTTATACTGACTATTCCTTTGCTTATGGTTTTTACTCTTTTCTTATCTATTCGTCTGTCACTTGTGTTTGACGCTATATGGTATCTCATCCCAATTTTGGTCTTCATATTACTGGTCTTACGAATATGTGTTCAAAGCAAGGTCGTTCTAGTTTTTTATAATGCAGTCTCTTGTCTAGGTGTGTACCTAGATATATCACAATAGTTTTGTGAGGGATGGTCTGTGTTGTTTTTCGACGTACTTTTAATTGCGAACGTTTTACAGTTCTTTTTACGTCCCTATTTGCGTATAGTAAGATGCTTTAAATAAAATTGTTTTGCATTTTTCTAAGTTTATATTAATTAATTTCCATGTTTCGTAGTATTGATTTATGTTACGAAATAAGTCTTGTAGTTTTTTTGTATGATTGAAACCCAGCTATTCGCGTATACAATTAAGTCATCCGCGAAAGCGATTGCTTGCGGACCTTCTGGCTTGTTCAGGTTAAATAATTTCAACATGTCGCTAGTGTATATATTAAATAATATTGGGGAATTTATTGTACCCTGCTGTAAGTTCATTATTTATTTTATGTACTGATTTGTAGTATATTTCACTTGAGGTTAATCTGAAGCCTATCTAAGATCATGCTCCATATTGTAACGATGCATTAGCACGCATCGTTACTAACTGGCCGGCGACCATCAGTCGGCAACCGCCTGACCGAACATCCGTCAGGCGGGGATCGGAGCGCATTGCGCTCCAAACTTTTTAATTATTCCATCTCGCGCGCAAGCTAAAGTCCCTCGCGGGACTTAGCCGCCGCGGCAGGCGTACCGAGCAACGCCGAGCGGCTCCGAAGCCGCCCGAGGCGGCCGAGCGCCAACTACGGCCAGGCGCGCCCGATCGCGGCCGAGCGGCACCGATGCCGCCCGAAGTCAAGGCGCGTCGCCCGTCGACGGACGCGGCCGATCGCGACCGGCGAGCCACGAAGCGCGCACCGCGAAAAAGTACCGTACGAGAAGCTTCCGCCGAAATTGTAAAAGCCCCGTTAGCCCCCCGCTAACGGGGCACGTACCATTAAATATCCCGTTAGGGGGATATAAAAAGGCCGACACAGGGCCCAGAAGACAGATATCCTCGGCGAGTGAGCCACCGCCAGTCTGGCTAGCACTCGCCTCGTCCGCTCCTCGAGACCGAACGAATCTCGGCAAGGGTAGCTCCCTCCTGATCTCGTGCAGCCCACGAATCGTTCCGAATCTTCCTAAACCTTCTCTCTCTCTCTCTCTCGATCGGAGACCTTGCAGTAGCTTCCCCTGCCCTACTGTGGCCCACAGGTAGTCCGGCCGAGAATAAATCCTGCCACGCTAAGGGCGAGGTCGCACCTCCCCCTCGCTTGATCGGGATGCTCCCGACACCGGGTAGTCTCACATGCATCGGCGGACTGTCCGTCTCACCGACGCCGAATTATTCCGGGAGGGGAAATTATATCCGCCAACCCGCGTCTGTTATATGTCGTTTGCGCCGTATATTGTAAATCCGCACCGAATTAACGCCGCGTATCTGTTCTATGACGCTCGCGCCGTATCTTGTAAATCCGTACCGAATTAACACCGCGTGTCTTTTAGATACCGCTCGCACCGTATAAAATATCTTCGCAATACCGATTGATTGTAAATCCGCACCGAATTAAAACCGCGTATAGAAGTATCTCCGAGGAAAATTCCGAAACATTTCCGAATTGATCATACCCGTGTAGTCGAACGAATAATTACCGCCGCTTGAGCATACCCTCCGAACGAGTTCGTATCCGAGAAAGATCCAGCGTTCTCGCAAGCTCACGCAACCGCTGTACATAATTCGTTACTGCTGTATTCTATCATATTTACTTCAAGAATATATTTTTATTGTTTGTTTAAAATTAAAACACCGTCTTTCTTTCCCGGACTCCACATTCACATCCCTGGAATCCGACGAGCTAGGCCGCGCGAATAATAACGAGTCGTTTCATGGCGCCCGAACAGGGACCTTCGCGTCCCATCGCAACCGGAAAGGGAGACGTCCGCGTACCGAGAACCTGGATCTATCATTTAAATAAAGACGCGATAGCAATAGAACTCGAAAACCTCGGGCTCCCAACAGACGGGACGTTAGATGAGATGAGACGCAGGCTAAGCGCATATATCGTGGAAAACCCGGACGCGTTTTGTACTAACGTCGGTACCGAACTCGAGCCACCGGCCAGAAGTATAGCCGCAAACGCACCCGCACTAACGGAGAGCACCGCGAAAATTATTAGTCAGATAAGAAAATGGGGTTACCACTTCGTCTTCGCTCGCAAGAAAGAGAGAGAAATACCCATTCTCACATTCATTCTAACATTCATTCTCCCATTCATTCCTCTGGACCTCCGTTTCCGCTGTTTTCTCCTTTTGCTCCATTTCTTCCTTATAATCTGCTTGTATATACATAATAAAGTAAATATGTCTAGTTCATATAGTGAATATAATTAAATAGAAAGTAAATATGAAAACTAAAGATAATATATTATTTGTCGTATACATATATACATTTAAATACATTATATCATGTAGCGCGAAGACGCACGCATATATGCGCGTGCGTGTGCGTGCGGATATACGTAGTAGTAGTTTTTCATTGTATTATTCTCAACAGATTATTTAGAAACTTCTTAAAAATAGAGCTTCGTTAATTACCGCCACAGGCACGCATAAATGGCCTCATTGTTTTCTTGTTGCGTAATTCCTCAACAGTCGTGTGTTACAACTTTCTTAGTTTTCGTTAGCTCTATTTTTTTTAAATGTCAAAATCGTCTCATCCATGTAAAATGAACGGGGATGAGTCCCAGATGAATTCTTTATAAGGATACGTTATGGTTTCAAACTGCAACCTTTTTGAAAAATCTTCTTATCAAGGTTGTGAATCGATTTTGTCTAGGGAAAGAAGAGAGGTAGCTGCGCGTATTCAGAGTCGAATAAGAGCCGATATTCGAAAGAGCAGAAGAAAGAAATTCAAGAACGAAAGAGACGCAGAAAAAAAAGTTAATCTGTTTCTCCCTACAGAAGTGTCACCACAGTTTGAGAGGTTCGAAATACTAAACCATTATAGATTCTGCTAGTGAAGCGAGAGTTGCAACCATGACCGCTACTGATGTCCTTCTGGTCAAAAAGAACTGACAGATAATTTGGCGGCCACCAGGGATCCTGCTTCAAGAATGGATTTCTCTGAAAAATGATATGTTAATAACGTCTGGTTCAAACCGAAGCGGGTGAAAGACAATCAGGCGATTAAAAAGAGGGAATCATAGTTGGATTAACAAGTAGAAGATGACAACCACATATTCTTCTGTCCGATCCGAGATAATTTTTCGTCACCCTCTCAGTATCAGTAAACCGGAGAAAACGCATAAAAATAGGACCAATCCATTGAGAACGCATTAACTGCATTTACCAGAAATTCTGGGAACCAGGAGACAAATTGTGGCATTTTGCATTGATTGACGAGACAAAGATATCAATATCAAAATGGCCAAATTCTGAGTCGATTTTATCAAAGAAGATTTTCCCAAGGATCCATTCTGTTATCTATAACAGGATGCGTAATTTGACATCTTCCTCTATATTGAGAAGACGGAAGACATATAAAACGTAAATGAAAAGGTCCTATCAATAATCAGAAATTGCTTCAAGGATCACTGGTTCGGAGATCATTTTTTTCCAATGAGAAAGAAAGAAGGAAAGTTTGTCAGCAATTTTCACTTCGTCGATTAATGTCTCTTCGAGCGGGATCTGGCTTTGTGCAATGATGTACAACTGCGGCTAAACGCCTTCTCCTCCAACCTGCTCTCTTTGTCGTCACTGGACTTGTATTCGCTGCAGAAGTGTGGGAGTTTTCCGACTTGGAAGAGACTACCTGTTCTGGTTGACGTAAAGGCTGCTGTACCCTTTTAGAAATCAGCAAGAGTGCGTGGATAATATTCCTGGCGGATTTTTTCATCGATGATGCTTTTTTAATTTCTTCCCTAAAGGAAGTGCGATAAAGAAACGAATCAGAGATGGCATCGGCTATATTTTTAGCGAGCAGATTAAGGACTGGTTTAATATAAGCTTTTCTAGAAAGGGAGAAGCAATAAAAGAGTTCGCTAATATTCTCACGTCCTTATTAACCTTCATCACTGCCACTCGGACTTCCGGTCCCAACGACTGTTGTGTATCCAGCCTGAAATCGGAAACGGTTTCACCTAAAGCGCACAAAGCAATATTAACCTGATCCTGGTTTCTACCGTTGAACTCGTCTCTTTTGACAACAGAATTACTTTTCAGGACTGATTTGCACTCCGGGTTTAGTTTAAGAGCTCTTAGAAGAGTGAGAGCATCGGAAGAAGAATATTTCTTTAATAAGAAATCTCGTTGGTCTGCCAGTAGGCTATTACGCATTAGATCAGCCAACTTCTGGATATCTGAGTCATTTCAAGAGGATGCTTCTATACCTTCCAACTTAAAACTAAACAGTTCCTTCGTGAGAGCATCTGCATTTACCTCATCCAAAGTAAATGTAGTGGTTATGTTGGCGAGCACAACCGACTCACCCGGTGGACGTTCTTTGCTCGCGCTACTAACTGAAACTATAGGGGAAAATAAGAAGATATTTCGATACTTCGGAATAAGCTGTGCCGACTTGCTGCCTGTATTTTACAAAATACAGACTTGGAAAATTCGAATTCACTTGAAATTTGCGGATCTCCTGGCCCTTCCTATCTCGCAGGCGCTGCCAAAGAATTTTTGGTTTTAAGGGCCACAGAAGGTCCTTCACAAATAGGGTCGACGTCCGTAATATTGACGTCAGACATTACGTCAATATCCGATCCGGACATATCTACAAACCCGAACAGAAGAGGATGATAGAGATGGAGAGAAAGAAAGAAAGGCTTTCTAATCGCATGAGACAGTACTCTAATTAGACGCGCGACCTTTTCTTTAAGCGAAACGATACCTGGTAGAGGAACGCTTTCTCTTTCTTGAGCTGTGAGATAATTTTCGAATCTTGAAGAAATAGAGCTAGCGAAAATTAGGAAAATTGTGACACACGACTGTTTAGGAATCGCGCAATAAAACAATGATGTTTCGGAGCCATGCATGCGCGTCTGTTGCATACATATTGCAATAATTAGCGGATTAGCTTTTTTTAAGAAGCTTCTAAACACTGTTAAAGTGCAGTGAAATATCACTACATATGTTCATTCGGATGAGATCTTTCTGGTGGTATAAATCCTGTTAATGTTTTTTTTTTGTAATACTCTGTCTCCGCCGAGCGTTCTCGGCAGTCACTGCCGCCAACCGACCTGCATCCAGCTTCCGCTACCGAATAAAGAGATCACGGGGGTAGAGCGTACTCTGTCTCCGCCGAGCGTTCTCAGCAATCTCAAGTCTCGATACCGAAAGCTTGCACCGATCCTTTAAACCCACGGTCGCCCGCAACAAGGGGATAGAGCGTTCTCTGTCTCCGCCGAGTGTTCTTGGCCGACTCTCTTTTCCAGTTTTCGAATCGACTCGTAGCCGTGACGAGAAAAGGGGGTAGAGCGTACTCTGTCTCCGCCGAGTGTTCTCGGCAGTCACCGCCGTCAACCGACCTGCATTCAGCTTCCGCTATCGAATAAAGAGATCACGGGAGTAGAGCGTACTCTGTCTCCGCCGAGCATTCTCGGCAATCTCAAGTCTCGATACCGGAAGCTTGCACCGATCCTTCAAACCACGATCGCCCGCAACAAGGGGATAGAGCGTTCTCTGTCTCCGCCGAGCGTTCTCGGCTGACTCTCCTTTCTAGCTTCCGAATCGACTCGCAGAGAAAAGGGGGTAAAGTGTACTCTGTCTCCGCCGAGAGTTCTCGACAGACGAATCGTCTCCACCAGCAACGGAATTCTCACGCGATGATCACCCTCGCGACCAATCCGAATGCGCGTTCACCCTTGCCGTCAAAAGAAGTCGCGTACGGTCCGCGTTACGTACACTAGCCGTCAGAAATGCCTTCCTATATGAAATAAGTCACATTCAGGGTCAATAATAACGAGGCGCATCGCATCAAGCTATTCGTGTTCCATGACTGTCCACGCACGTCTTTGACAGCTTTCAGTGTAGTTCGCTAACATTATACCGTGTGTTTAAGAAATAAATAATAATTCATGCTATTAATATAAATGTATAAATAGTAAAATAGAAAATCATTGAAATTATTCAGAAATTGAAGAATACAATAAATTGAATTTATTATTAATTATATTATTAACTTATAAGTGAGAAATAAATAGAAAATTATAGAAAATCATCGAAATTAAAGAATAGAATAAATTGAATTTATTATTGATGAAGATGAGAGATGTAGAATGTAGCGACCAGAAGATGAACGTCTAGGTTTAAAATTTACATGTGCTTCTATATATACGGT
>VBVR01004983.1:0-13192 GCA_011638315.1 Tetramorium parvispinum | reverse complement strand
TTACAGGACACCCTGTATATATATATATATATATATATTACTCTCAGAGTCGTAATAAATATTAATAACTTGCGCAATCATTTAACAATAAACTCTAAACTTTGCGTATCGGAATATAACTCTTCTACTCTGATAGTATAAAGTTAATTCGCAATTCAAACAAATTTGTAATAACGTCTATGCTGTCAAGTGGAAATAATGTATACAATCCATTATAATCATGTAACATAAAAATATTAACCATTTACTACTCCATTAATTTAGTAAGGAATTATGACGAAGAAGGTCTCCTGTAATTTCCTGTTTTGTTAAATTAGACCAAAGAATTGACAATGAAACGATTTAATGACTCCACGATGCAGTTTTATTGAACTGTTTTACAGCTTACGGCTTTGTTTACAATCTCTCCCGCTATCAGTTGAGAGATATAAACGGTAACTGCCATTTGAGATGTCTGAAAGTTTTGTTTCAATGCTTCGAGTCCTCGTTACAGCCTGTCGATAAAAATCGCAGCGGACTCGTTAGTTTGTTGGCCGAGCGGCGTGTTCCGGCCTGCTTTCGTTTCTTTCAGAACTTTTTAATATCATTAGGTTTTGCGAAATACAGTTAAGGATCTTTAAGGCGCTTTTCTTGTAAAAGAGCGCGCGCGGTGGGATTTTTAAGTTTGCCCGTCATTTAACAGACACAGGAAGATCGCAACAGCACAGCGGGAGCGGCGCAATAAAAATAAATTGGCGGAAACGAGTGCTCCGAGCATTGGTTCACGTTGAACAGCATACGCTAGCCCAAAACCTTACAACTTTAATGAAACGTTCCGAAGTTGCTCGTTAATGTCTATAACGACATCTGTCCGTGTTGATCTTTAATCTCGATATTACGGGCCGGCACGCGAAAATATTTGATTTCGATATTCGGCGCAACAATGTAGATCGGTTAACATGTAACGTGGCAAATTTGTATTCACAGAAGCGAATTACTGCATGACTTACCGCTCGTGTCGCTCCATCAAAAAGGGACAGTTTATTACCACGAATATGTATATGACAGCCCGACATCATTCCACGTTTATTGTCGCAACTTGCCTCAGAATATTATTATTAGTTCTTGCCTAAAATAAAAATTTAACAATGCATATTAGTATAAATTACATCATTTTTGACGCAACAATGCATATTAGTATAAATCACATCATTTTTGACGGAGAAGAAGTTTTTAATAAAATGTAATACTTTTTCGTCTGCAAAGCTAAACAATTCATAATTGCTTTAATAAAAAACATTAAGATTTTTTTGCATTTTATATAAATGAAGGAAAATTTAATTATTAAATGAATAATAAAAATAAATAACAACACTACTATATTAGTTAAATTTTACTAACATTTTCTAGTAAAAGTTGCTCTGTCTTTATTTATTATTCATTTATTTAAAAACTATTATACTTTATTTAATTTTATAAGTAGATCTTATTTTTTTTTAGAATTTATACTAGAAAATCAGTTAAAAATATATTTAAAATTGGGCAGGAATATTGGATCAATATGACGCTTAATGAAAAAAAAATAACAACCACGCTAAAAAAGTTTACTCTATATCGGATGGAGATTCTGTAGATATGAATATTATGTAGGAAATCTAAAATGTTCTACATGCACCCTATGGTTCAATTAATTCATAGCCATTGCATACAGATTATACATCCTATATAATAGGAAAGCTAATAAGCTCTTTAATTCCCAAGCTATATACTATTATTCAATAAAATTAGAATGTGATAAATTTCGAATTAAAAATGTTTTTATTTTAAGATTGTATTAAGCTTCTCACGCTATTATTAATCCATCATATCCAGCGTCATATTGATTCAATATTCCTGCCAATTTTAAATATATTTTTAACTGATTATTAAATATTTAACTTAAAATCGCAATCTAATTTTACATGGATTTACTAATTTTTCTTTAAAACCATTAATAATGATATATTAATTTTTATGCATCTAATATCGTAAGGTAAATAAAATAATACTAATTATTAAAGCATCTTCCGAGAAGATATTGTAATTTTTTCCTGTGATTTATAATTTGCGATAATATGCACCAAACTATTGAAACTGTCTTGTGTGAAAAAATTCGCAGCGATAAAACAAAATGGCTGTTTTGTCCTCATGTCATTACTGCAAAAGTAGTATCGGTTAAGAAAAAGTTGAAACTTTTTGTGTCGCTTCTTGCTATTAATTCACACAAAGAAGACATTTGCGAATTGACGGAGAACGTGTCAAGCGTTTAAATGGTGTCGTCACGGAGCTTTTCGGTTACTCACAAGATTGTACCGAACTAAGCGAGCAGCAAGTAGCTGTTACCGTTAATCATTGTTCACGGATGCGTCGTCGTCGTCATCGTCGTTGTAGACGATGATCAAAGCGCATTACTCGCGCGTCGCTCGTAACCAATGGAATCTGTCCGACGCCGACGCTCGCCGACAATTTCGACCAGAACTCAACCGGGAAGCGGATTTCCATGGCAATCCGTACCGATATCCCATTCGGATCGACAAAATCGAGGAAGTGATCGCTTCCGGAAGTAACAAAATCTCCGATTTATGCTCGATCTTAATCATTCAGGTTCTAAGATATTTCTGTGCAAGTTTTCACGGAATTCATCTTTATAATTTTTTTTTTAATTTAATAAATTTTTATTGATACAATTTTTCTATACATGGATAATAATTTTACATTAAAGCGTTTGGTTTAAATTATTCACACATTGAAATATAATAATAAATTTTGTTTATAGTTTCGGAACATAACAGTTTTAAGATAATTATTTTACTGAATGTACACATTGTCAGTAAAGCTTCTCCGTAGGTTAGCCATTACTTTTTGCAGTATGTCTATAGGAATTTGTGCAATCTCTTATTGGAGACTCGTTTAAGCTGCTGAATTCTTCGTGGTGCTGAGGAAATGAAGACTCAACTTTTCAAATAGCCCGGCAAGGCAAAGTCGTATGCGAATAGATTGAATAGTCATCTTAAAGATATGTTCTGAAAATAAAACTTAGATTTCAAAGAGTAAATGATTTAAACCAAATGTAAAGTTAATATTCATGTACAAAAAAATTTGTATGAATAAAAACCTTATTTCATGATATATTTCAAATTGTTTGATTCACTAGTTTTTGTATATTTCACATTAAACAATATAATCGTTAATTTCTCAATTTTATTCTTATAATACATAATGCAAATCTGCATTACATGAAAAGGATTTTGTTGCTGATAAAATATTTTAACAAAAGTCATCAATATAAGTTAATGAAAAGCATTGACAGTAAAATGACTACATAAATTCAGCATAATACCATAGCAGAGAGAAAATACAAATACATATCGATAGTAATATATACATATTACGATTAATAAAATATATTTTATATCTTTTATTTCGCAAAATAATATGATATTGCCCTTTTAACATTTAAATTTGTTATTCGCAAATTTAATGTAAATTAATGTTTACGCAAAATTTGATGTTGCGTGTAATCTGGTGTACAAATTCTTCGAATTCATTAATATATATATTTACCAATGATAATATATATTTTTACCAATCGCACGAATTAAAATGCGCAGTAATAGTAATGCTTTATTATTAAGTTGCTTCGAAAATTTGCCCGTATGTTTTAATCATGTATTATGCAAAACTGCGACGATGCACAGTTATCCGTTGAATTTACGCTCGTTAATACGCTCCGCGCAAAATGCAGCCAGTAGTAACATCCATTTTATGTACAATTCATTTCGTTGTAATAGGGTATCGATCCACAACATCGAGGCGAATAAAACCGATCTCTAATTTTTTTCCAACGTGCGAATATGCATTCTTCCCGCGGGAAATAGCTTGCGTGATCAATGTTAAATTATTTTCGGTTTTGCTAAAGAAAAAAAATTACAATAATGTAATCATCATTCAAATGAAATGGATCTTTCTCGAATTTATAAGCAATATTGTTTGAAAAATTGTTGAAATATTTGTCCGGAAGGAAAACACATAATACATATTTTAATTCGTGTAATTCTGCTGTACGTCCATAACGTATTCATTGGCTAATCAACATGTACGATCTCTAGCGCTGACAAATCAAAGTGATGCAAACGCGATGCCGATTCAAAGCCATCTGTAAATATCTATTTAAGTATATAAAGTATACACGATGCTTTTATAGTAACTGAAATATCGTCAGTCACGGCATTATATTCTTGCGCAAATAAGCCGATTGAGACGCGTTTTGCGGGATTTCGTGTGCAGGAAACTTTTTCTGAACGAAAGAATTGTGCCCGCCGTTGTATGCCAATTGTAATTTACAAGTTGCCTTAGTCGATTTACCGTTCCAGCTAATTGGCAACGTAATTACCTCAAAGCGTTGCACCAGCGAAGCCGCGTCGTGCACAGATACACACGAGTATTCGAAATCGCGTTGCAGCTTTGTACTCTAATTAACGGATGTAACAACTCGCAACGAATAAATTCGCCTTTGTATTTTGTGCAGGTCATTATTTACATATCATGGGTCCACGGTGCCATTCCAGCCTCTTTTCGGCTGCATTAGCTCTGTTAGCACTCGCAGCACGCATGTCATGGCATTACGGAGCAAATGAAAGTCGAGAGTGCATTTGGAAAGATTTAAATTCTACTAAAAAAAAAAAAAACGTGCCCTTGATATATTTTTATAATAACTTTTTAATATTATACGTACCGTATAATGTTAAAAACATGTTAACTGCATATAATTGTATTTTGAATTCTGATGCGAATTACAGATCGTTTAAAGTGTGCCTAAGATTTAAAAAAAATGTTGAAGTTTATTGTCCTCTCTGTCTTCGTTATGGATTATTACGTCATAAACAATATACATGTATATGCAAAGTGACGGAAGGAGGGGACAATTTCCCGTAATGAATTTTCTCGACGAAAAGAGCGAGAAATTTACTCTCAATGGCCCATTTTAGGATTAAAGCTGGCTCAGCGGCGACCAATTTCCCGCGCGATAATGCGCGTACACGCTCGCGTGTATACCGAAATTCGCGACGGAAATTTTTCCAGCGACAGTCCACCCCAGCTGCCGCCGTCACTCGGTATTCATCTGGCACACGTAACGTAAATTCCACGCAGTGTCGTCGTCGGGCTATCTACGTGCGCGACGCAACTGACGTGCATTATCGGCAAATTATGCGGCCGCACTCGCATGCATTCACGTCTCCCTCTTTTGCCGGCGAAATATACAATATGAGAGACCGGGTCACCCGCGCGAGACCGTCCCTTCTGCGCGTTCGTCCCTTTATGAAAATGCCCAAATATTTGAGCGGATACGAACGGGCTTCGTGAGAGACCCTTTCCCGAGCGGATATACGCACCCACGCGCACACGCAAGAACGTGCGAAATTGCCGGTCGAAATGGCCAGCAGCAATTCCAGAAGTCTTCGCGCGAAATATTGCACGGGGAAAGCTATATCCGGCGATCCCGTTACGGCATGAAACTTTGCGCACGCCTCTAGGAAACTACGAACAAGTATAAGGTGTTCTGAAAACAGCGGTACAGATTGCAGTGACAAATAAAGGATAAAATAAGAAACGTGTATCGGTAAAAAATTTCGGCGAATTAAGAATACAAAAAGGTAACTCGATTAAACGTCTTTTATTTTTCTTTCTTTTTTGAAAGACTTGAGAGGAATATAATTTTAATTGTGAAATTATATTCTATATTTTTAAAGTTACTCAAGGGCTATTGCATAATGAATTTTCTTTTTAACTAACCGAGAATTTATTCCTAGTGATCTGTGCTTCAAATGACAGCCATAAAGAAAATATTTTTCAAATTAACATAAGAATATGTGTGATTTTGTGTGAACACTCAGTATACAGCTGCGTATTCGCACGCGCTTAGGAAGTAATGTGCAGCAGTATACGGAGAGTAGTGTACGAAGAGTCGCGGTAATGCAAACCCGCTTGAAATCCGCGGAAAAGTAGGAAAGAGAATGGGCGGCG
Organism: Tetramorium parvispinum; assembly: GCA_011638315.1. Taxonomy (NCBI): domain Eukaryota; kingdom Metazoa; phylum Arthropoda; class Insecta; order Hymenoptera; family Formicidae; genus Tetramorium; species Tetramorium parvispinum. The sequence continues at coordinate 7,150 of VBVR01004983.1, read as the reverse complement.
GTAATGAATGAATGGCTAAAAAGGTTAATTTACAGTCCGGGATTGAATGCATTAACGTTGCCGTAGGCAAGTACTTATACGGCGAGTTATGGGGAGAAACTAAATGAAAATTGGAGCTGCATGGTTTATGCACCACTTACAAAATACGTTTTCGTAAATGTACATATATATGTATATAAATGAATGTAATGTGGCTAGCCGGAATACCAACAAGTTTAAGGCTGAATGAACGAAAATTCTACGCGATCCCTAAATTCCACAAAGGGAATATCGAAGCAGAGAACAATCAAGTGTAAGGTGCAAAGTATTCGGAAAATCAGGCAAAATATGTTGCTTACTAGAACACGTGGAAAACTGCTTTCGAAAATGCAGGCTCTCCCATTTCGGCTTCAAGTTTTAATGACAAATTCTTCGACGACTTTGACGAATTAAACGTCTCTCTAAGTAAATATCTAGTTACAGTTCCGATAGCACGATAAGTCCACTGGAATTTAAATAAAAGAGCAAAGCGTGTCGTTGTCTATTTACATCTAATTCCAAGTTAAATTTGCAAAGAGACTGCGAACTGTAATCGCTTTATAATCAAGAGCTATTGCTGTTTAAATTATTTCTTGCTCAATTAAAATGCTCTAAATAACTCCGTACGAATTGCTTAGCTCGCAGATGTGAAGAAGATGAAAAAAGTTTAAATTTATCGCGTTTCGTGATTCAGCTTCCGCCTCATGAAAATTGATACGAGCTCGCTATTTTAAGATCTTCAAAAATTGGCTTACCCCACTCGCGAGATAAATAGCTTATATGAGTGTTCTTTATAAAAAGATACGGCAGTAAACTCGTTTCTCGGAGGATGCATCGGCTCCCGACACCACTCGCGACGCCACGGCTGCTCCGATGCAGAAAACATCCATAGATCTTAATAAGCATCACGTTTATTTTCATCGTCGGCCGCGCATATTATAGCTGATCAGAACGCCGAGCTTAAGATCCAAAGAAAAAGGAGTTGCGAAAATAATGTGGACGGAAGTGCCAACGCGCACGGAGACCGGGAATGTGTTTTAACTCGAAACATATTACCTTTACGTGTCCTCGTTACTTGACGCGTTTTGTATGCATAATACAGATACGAGTTCTGCATGATAAGATCTAGCACGCGAATTTGTTTCGTGTCTCATTTTCATTGGTTACAACCTAACTTCTCTATTCACGATAATCTTATCGAAACTTCTGCAGCTTGCAAAATGCATCTACATTTTATAGAACATGGCTTTTGTAACGATTCAAATAATAACGTAATTGTAGGTAATTTAAATGATCTTTGTTAAGAAGAAACTTGATATTATTTAATTATTATATTCGATGAATTGTCATTCTTGAAGCAAAAAAATTAATTTTTTCATTTATTAGGCTGTAATTATTATAAATATATATATTCTTTATTTGTATTTAATTATGTGTTGCAATATTCTTCTAAAAATTTATAAATTTATTGTATTACATATATTTATTTTATATTTAACGTAATTAATTTAAATTATTTTTGTGTTTTCTTATATTTTTCTATATTTTGTATTTGTTCATTTTATTTCTCTGTTACACACACACATATGTTATACATATAAACTTCGATTAGTTTAACATTTTTTTGTGAGTACATCACAATATCAATTGTATAGGTATACTACAATTATTATAAATACGAAAGTGCGATTGTGCATTTATGGTTTTAACTATATTCGAGGCAACAGTGCTATTATGATGTACCGCACCATTTCCCGAATGTATGAATGTATGAATTTCTACACTGAAACTTTAGGAAGCACGTACCACAGTGCGACAGAATATCCGACTAAATGCTCTTTACGATCTAGCGTTCTAACATTGATTATGATGGCATCTTCAAATGGAAATAACGATTCGCAATTTCAGTTCGCACTTTTACGAGTGTGCGGATTCGTTGCCACGATGTATCTCGTCTCTGCGGTGCCGTGGAACACATAAAATTGACTTTCGCCGTCGCCGCGTGAATTACCGATCATTCCGTAAAGTTCATGATACCCTGACGGACACTCGACTGAAATACCCATTGGCAACAAAGTCATATCAGACTTTTATTTCTAATAATGGTCTACTGATCAATCATTTCAATATAATTATACCTCATCATAATGAAAGATTTTTAAAATCGAGATTTAATATATTTTTCAAATACATTTTAAAAATAATGAAAATTATAACTCATAAGGCAAAAGAGTTATGAAACATTAAGAAAACCATTCTCCAGAAATATCTCGTCAAAAATTGTTATTTAAAATATATTCATTATTTTCATGAAAAAAATGGAACGGACGAGCTTCTGCTTCAAAAAGCCAAACTACATTATTATAAGTTATTTCGATAATTATATATACATTATTTTATAAAGGATTATTAATGATAAAAATCCTCAAATATTCAGCGGTTTTATCTGTTTTTACATTGTATTATTATACTTAAAAGAAGACGCATATTATAAAGATGGTATTACAAGAATGATATCAAATACTTTTATCATTATTTAATATTACACACTGCATAATTCTGATGAATAAAAAAAGAATTCCTTTTTTCATATCGTTAAAAAGAAATATCTTCTACTAGAACTATCTGAATCAAATATTTGTAGAATATATGATTCTTCGTCCAGGAAAGCGAAGTTTCTTTTTAAGTTTGAAAGAAGGTTGGCAAAATACAGCAACATCATCAGATTTCCAAAGGTCAACATGCAATGCGTTGGCAAAATTTGCATCGATCTAAGATGCACGGGCATCCTTAAAAATGATACCATCGCATTGAATGACGCATTAAAGCCATAATCGTACTTAAAAATGAACGAGCAGAGTGTAGCAATGGCAGACATTTATTGATATTCGTTGGCTATTGCTATAATCCACCGCGCATGAAAGGAAACCAGACGAGTAAACGCTTCAAAACGGCGGCGTTTGCTGGATCAGCGCGAATCAGATCAGAAAATCGATAATGCGTAGCATTTTCTAGATTAGCGATCTTTATGATATTCTATTGGAAGGAAAGATGCATCGAACCCTTTATAGTCTCTGCTTTTTTAGTGCCCTATTCCTAAGCGAATAAGTAAATCTTAACTAAGATCTGTCTTTATTTTGTATTTATTTATAAAAAGTACTTGTGAAAAATTTTTGTAAAAAATAGTTGAACTGAAAGGATCGATGGGAATTTATTTTACATAAAACTGCGAATCCTCGTTTAGATTCTTGAATATTTAAAGTTGGTAATTATTGCATTCTTTTTTATTGTAATAAATAAGTTATGCTTTATTATACATATTCAATTTTAGAGGAATATATTTTTTTTATTTCGTTCGAGATTAATATGCATGATTACTGTGAGTAAATATCAGTTTATTGGCATGGTTTACTTCATAGTTTTCCCTGAGAGTGAGACGCTTTTAAGTTGATATGCAGTCTTTTACGCACTTACATGTTACTGCACGACTTTCCGTCAGAATTCTGTCCCACCAGGAATACGACGGTACTTGGAAACTTTAGATGTTACGTGATACCTTCGAATTGTCCTCATTATCCTCCGGAATTGCGACGCACAGGATATTTACCCAGAAAAATAACGCAATCAAGGAAGTCTCTAGTTGGTATTCGACGAAAGCATCAGGAATGCAATGTATATAATGCAATGTAATAATGGCAAATATGAAAACGAAGAATAACAGTATAGGATATTTATTCTTTCATGTATTAAAAGGATATTAAAAATCAAAATGAATAAAGAATAATCATAATTTAAAAGGATTTTATTAAAAGTAGAACAAATCTTAATTTTTTATGAATTTTATTGAAGGCAAGACAGAGAGAGAGAGAATTTTTTTCATAAATTTTAAAATTTTTTAATAGGCGATTACAATCTCAATATAATCTAATAGTGGTGGAATGTGTTATTACGGAAGTGGAAAGTTTGTAGCAAGGTGTTTAAGTATGCTCTGTAATATAGTCGTAGTTAGGGAATTTGAAGGTTGCTTTTTCAAGCGAAATTAAATTTTTCAACAAATTTTCCACATCGTCGGCCGCTAAGATTTTTCTTTTTTCTCTTATGATTGCGCTTCTTTGAGACAAGAATCATGCTCGGCATCGAAACATCCGCCCTGATGTCGAGCGGCATGGATGCTGGGCGCGCGGAGAGATGCTTTAATTAAACTTATAACTATTATCCACAAAGTCGAGCTTAAGCTGCGCCATTATCAAGCACGAAGCAGACGGATGGCTAAGGAGCAGCGAAGAGCGGGGAAAGGGCAGGAATTAGGCGTCCCGTATTTTCCTAGCTTCTTTGAAGCTAGGGATGCGAGAAATAATTTCGCAGGACGATGCGGAGTACTACGTAACGTAGGGCGAGTATTAATAAAAGATTTAAGATACAACCAGGAAGACAACCCCGGAAAAGGAAAAGCAAAGTAGTTCTACACTAATAAACATTCTGTACAAATAAAAAATAACGAGAATCTCTTGAGCCAAAACTCGCAACTCTCTTTTGATTTATGAAATTTATTAAACCTGACTTGTTTACGAAAGCAATACGAAAGGTAATATTAAAGCAAATGTTTGCTTAATTAAGAAGCAATATTCTTATGGATATGCCACGTAATCGATAAGCGAAGACAAAAATTTATTAATATAATCCAGTGAGCATAAAAATTTACTGTTAAGAACATTCTTTATGATCTTTTGGTAACTGAACAATAAATTGCACTCTAACTGTTTTTCTTCCAAACATCATCATAAAATGAAATCATAAAGTCTCTGAAAGAATTATTCATTTTATCACGTTACAATTCAACGTAAAAGCACAATCTAAATAATGAAACACTTTTATATTTTGATTTTGCATTCATTATATTCTTAAATAAAAAAAGATCAAATATTGAAAAACGAATCTTTCTTTCAATGATTTGGTATGTAAAAAAATTCGACAAATGCCAGTACTTTTTTTTCTTGTTCAAATGCGCAGAGACCCATAGCAGAGTCGTTCCGACGGAAGTGGTATTTTTCTCAGCGAATGAAATTAAACCGACAGACCTGCTCCTCCAAGAAAGCATCCGACTGCATAATTCTCTGCATTTAAAACGCCGTAACGCCATTCTTCCGAGTCGTGAAGCGACTTAGCTTTTCTAGAAAGGTGAAGTTTTTTAGTCTGCAGGCGATCGTCTTAGACAAATGCGCGCCTTCTTTCCGGCAGACTTTTTCAAACAAAGTTTCACTGTACTTGAACTAGCCGCATATTTGGAATTAAAGAGACGGTACTCTCTGTAGATCTTTATAGTTTGACAAAGTACATATATATAATTGAGAATAATAATAATATGTGCAACAACAGTATTTTTTTTAGGAAAAATTGATTAAATTCGTGAAAAAGATTTTAAAAATAATTATAACAACAATTAACAATCTCAATTATTTGTTAAACAAATTAAAAGGATGACACGTATCATTTGATTTAAAAATGCTTTGTTGTCCGATCAAACTATGAAATTGAGTGATCAACGTAAATTATTTTTCCGGAAGATTCCGGAAGGAGAAGATCCGGAAAATATTCAGAAATTTTATATTAAAATTTTCCTGGAAAATTTCTATCTCTAATAAAACATCAACCTTGAACAAAACGCTATCGCAATTAGAAAAAAGCTGGTTTTAGTGTGTTTTTTATAATTTCATTTGATCGTTACATTTCAGTCTTTGACATAAAACACCACCATTCTTCAATTTTTTTTTATGCTGGCTTTCACTAGACTTTTGCTCACAAAACTATTTTATTTGTCAATTTTATCGTTAATGCCAAAAAAATGTGTAAGAACAAACCGATGAATAGGATCGATAGAATAGTTTTCCGACAGATAATGAAGACATCCTAAACCATTTACTGCAGGAATTTTGTCCGGCACTCTTTGTCTATCATTTCGCACGTTTCTCTCTCTTTTTTTTTATGATTTTATTTTCGATTATACAGACAATAAATATCTGACAATTAATAGAAGAAGTAGAGAAAATTATAGAGAAATCGTCTATCTTGTACTAGTTTGATGTACGAATAGTGTATTGTATATTTATAAAAAAAGTGCACATCAAGAATTTTTTTAAACTCTATTTTTCCCCTTAATTCATTTTTAATTCATTAAATAAAATAATTTAAATATGATGCATTGAAATTGTTAAAGTCCAATTGTTAAAACAAATAAATTTCATATAAAGAGTTTCATTCTGTATTTATAGAAACGTTACATAATTTTATAATTATTTGCTCGAAACAACATGTAAAATATGTAAAATTAAGTATGTATAAACGAGTTGACCCGATTATTATTCCATTTAATGAACTATTTACATTTACTGAACGAGATCAGGGTAAAAAGTTAGATAGATTAACATTATCCGTACTCGTAAACTGTTCCGTAATGTGCAGCGCTGGATTTGCAGTCAAAGTGCGAGATCGTGACGACTACACTGTTGTAGGAGTTCTGAGGATTTTAGTTACGTGATTCGCTGTGTAATCGCTATATAACTTTACACCATGTTGTCCGATAGTACTTCGCGTACGAAGGATCATTTTAGTATCTCACCGTTTATATTTATGTTTATATATATTTATATAATTATATTTATAAATATGATATAATTGTAGCTATAATATTCCGCCATAAACTCCGAAAAACGGTATGATTTTATTCGTCTTTCTTCCGCGCACGTATACATAGTCGTGCAATCAAAGAACTTGCCACATTTCGCTACCGTTTGTGAAAACAGTGTGTGTGGACGACAGTTTTCACTATGGAAACACGGTAACGAATATTGCAAGCGAGTTATACAATTGGCCGTAACCAAAAATGTACGCAAAAGGGCGCTATTGCCATAAAATGTATGGCATGACGTTTTAATGTACAACGATATATAAAAAAATGTATGTTTTTCGGCGATATGCACGCGATGTATTTCCTATCAAGATTTCATTACAATCGTATAACAACAAAATTGCCTGCGTTTTCCAATTTCAAATGAAAACTATTTCGGATTCTAATAATTCATGCTTCGCGCCGTGTATCATTATTTAGCCACTACATAGAAAACACAATTAACGC
>VBVR01004982.1:0-13197 GCA_011638315.1 Tetramorium parvispinum | reverse complement strand
GAATATGGCCCGTTTCGTATGTAAACAAATTCACAGTTGAGTTCGAGAATCAAGGTCCTATATTATAAATGTAGAGTTGTAGGCAGGCATCTCGCGACGCCTTTAATTATGGCATGGTTTACTTCAAGAAAGTTAAAAGTTAATAGTTACCGATAAAATGTAATTAAATTAAGTTAAAAGTCTAAAATGTAACTAAGTTAAGTTAAAAATATTTAACTTTTTAAATTAACTTTTATCTTTTTGATTAGACACTACCCAACCTTGGTTACTGGTTATGTTAAAATTATTTTTAAAAGCAGAAGATTAGTAAATAATTCTCATGTGTTACTGGTTATGTTCTGATAATTTAGCTCACGAGCTAACCTCTCTGTTATATTTCATGTATTATTATTATTGTTATTCGACATAAAACTCGCATCTAACCTACATACTTATAATCGAGCAACGAACATTAGAAACAAGCAAAAATGCAAGAAAAAAAGATAAGATTAGCACAAAATTCACCTTCATTTCCGACTCGCACTACATTCCTCCAATCAATTCGAATTCTGGCGTTCCACCACTGTGCGACAGATATCCGGCGCGGTGCGCATGCGCATGAGTCGCATGCTCGTCGCCTCGACAGCAGCGCCAGCACCGGCTGAAGCGCCCCCTCCTCCTCTCTCGTTCATGGCTCGTGGCACTGTTTGAATCGCGTCACGATGAAGGTAAGAATCCGCAAAAATCGCAGGAATCGCGCGTTCTTCACGTGTGATACCGATTTTCCTCGACGTGCTAAGATCTCGAGGACATAATGACGTTCGCATATCCGTGGAAACAGCGTTTGTCCGCACGTAGCACCGACCGTAAATAAGCGTCGGTCAGGTGACGGCAGGTGAAACATGCGGACGTTTCACCGCATTAATTGCTCTATCAGACGATTACGACGCGTCTCTCCATTGTTTTAACGGATAACTTACAGGACAGACCTCGTACCGAGACACTGTTTCGGTTTCCTGACTGCTGCACGTCCTGGAGGGAATTCTAACCTAACTTAGCTTCGTCCCAATTCAGAAGTCTTGAACGTGTCGTGTGCGGCCCCTTCTAATCTGTGTGTTCGACTGTTACAGCTGAACGTGTCGTATCCTGCGACAGGATGTCAGAAACTGTTTGAAATTTCGGATGAGCACAAGCTCAGAATTTTCTATGAGAAACGCATGGGTGCTGAGGTCGAGGCCGACGCACTGGGAGACGAATGGAAGGGCTACGTGGTGCGCGTCTCCGGGGGTAACGACAAGCAAGGGTTCCCCATGAAGCAGGGTGTCTTGACAAACGGTAGGTTTATGAGAAACAACATGTATTTATTTCAGATATTTTAACAGACCCGTGCTGTTCAGGGTATATTTGAGATATTTGATTTTCTTGAAATACTATTGTAGGCATAGGAGATAAAATTCATTTTTTTATCTGGAGAAATTGCTATATTATTTTTGTTTTTTCTCAGTGTATGGTACGAAACACTTATTGTCATGTATCATATAAAAAAAAAACCTATTCTTTAAATGACCATTTCTACGAGTGTAGATTAACTTCAGTTTAAGTTATTTTTCATCTCTCTTTATAATTCTAAGAATTAGAAAAGAATAAAAGTAAGTTAAACCGTGAATAAAGTTAATCTATAGTCCATTTGATATTACAAGTGTTTCAAACTGTTCTTTCTTTATTGAAAGGAAGAAGAAGAAGCTTTGAAGCTTTTGCAACGTCAAGTGGACCACAGCCTTAATCTGCATTAATAGAAATAAATATAATTTACTAAACTTTTTATTCTTAGTCTATTGTCATCTTGGCATTATTGAGTCTGTGGAGACTAGAATACTTACAATTTTACATATGATTAATACATCAAGAAATTAACTTTTAATGCTAATTGTTATTTGTTTGCACAGGCCGTGTGCGTTTGTTACTTTCCAAGGGACATTCTTGCTACAGACCCCGACGAGATGGAGAGCGCAAGCGCAAATCCGTTCGCGGTTGCATTGTAGATTCCAATTTGTCTGTATTAGCGCTTGTCATTATAAGGAAAGGCAAACAGGTAAATAATCGATTGTAATATATAATATTTTTTCAGATATTTTAACAGAGATCCATGCTGTTCAGGGTGTATTTGAGATATTCAATTTTCTTGAAATACTATCGTACGCATGGGAGATAAAATTCGTTTTTTGATTTGGGAAACTGCTATATTATTTATGCTTTTTCTCAGTGTACGAACGAAACACTTTTTTACTTGTTGTCATCAATTCAACCTAAATTTTTGGCAGAAATAAAATTTTGTTATGTGGCTCTAAGTTTAAAGTAAAAAATGAATTGAGTTTTAAATATAAATACATATATTCTGAACTAGCAATCCTGTCTAATTTCTTAAGCTTAGTATGTCAGCTATATAATATAAATCATTTACAGGAAATCCCAGGATTGACTGACATGAATGTACCGCGTCGTCTGGGACCGAAAAGAGCGAGCAAAATTCGCAAACTCTTTAATCTTTCGAAGAAGGATGATGTTCGGCAGTTCGTAGTCAAACGACCGATCCAAAAAGAAGGAAAGAAGGAACGGTTTAAGGCGCCGAAGATTCAGCGTTTGATCACTCCGATCGTCCTTCAAGTACGTAATCTTGGAAGAATTTGCAGATACTGATAAATATATCTCGACAATATTAAAATTAAAATTAAATTAGATTATTTATCAAGTACACATTAAAGATTATACTTTTTCGATTCTAATATATTAAACATAAAAAAATATGTTTTACCTATAGAGGAAAAGACATAGGTTGGCGCTGAAGAAGAAGCGTTGTCTGGCTCGCAAGGAGCAAGCGGCAGAATACGCGAAATTGCTGGCGCAAAGACAGAAGGAGGCGAAGAACAGGCGCCAAGAGGAACTCAAACGAAGGCGCAGCGCCTCTTTGCGCGAATCCAAATCGTCGACCCAGACGGCACCAGCGGGAGGCGTGCAAGTTCAGTAAATCGAATCCTGAAATGTATTTACACGTCAATAAAAAAGGTTTCAACTATCTATAGTCTTTCTCTTTATCACGTCAATATCCTTAAACTATTCTACATAATAAATAAATACGAAATTTTTCAATTTTATCGTATAAGTAACATTTTTCAATAATTCATCTTCAAATTATTACGCTATCATTTATTCCAACGATAAAATAATTCCACGTGTAACGGAAATAAATTTTTTTTTATTCAAAAAGATTTTATTTTTACGAAACGGTTCTATACTATCTTGCTCTCTGCCAATTGGTTGAGCTCGATAAAGGACTATAGCTACTCAGCGTATCAAATTACCCCAAACAATGTCCATTATATTTCAAAACAAATGACAGTCTACCAAAAAGCTAGGCGTCTCGACTCTCGATATCCGCTTATGTCAAATCACGGGATCACAGTGCATAACGTAATCATGAGTTAACTTTTCCAAAGTGTGTTTTCCATGCAGGTTTATTCATTTCCCGTAATTCTTCATGATATAACAAATCCTTTCACGAGTATCTACAAGCGGTCGCGAATCCGTTTGTTCAAGGTTCATAATATGTATGTACACTCTGTTGTATTAATTTTCTTCTCTGTTTTGTTTGCAAAGAGTCAACGTGCATTGTAGAAGTATTTTATACTGTATTAGTGATGTTTGTTGATATTTTCGTCCTTAGTTGATCGGTATATTAATTCTTTTATCGTATATGTTTCTTCGAAATTTTTGAAGGTTGTAAACATCAGTTATCTACATATTCTCAAGGATGGTTTACGAAAGTTTTAAAGAGATTTATTCTCTTCTTGATTAATATGGAAAACAGTTAAGACTCCGTGATATAAAAAAAGGTTAAAGAAATTTACTCTCTTGATTAAGATCGGATTGAAGAAAGATCGGTACATAAATACGTAGGAAAAAGGTACAACGGTAGAAAAGAATATAGTGCACTGTGTCCGATAACCATAGAAAAGCTCTTTGCTAGGTTAACGGCACGTTAAATATCTTCAAAAAGAAAATCCTACACATTCTTTAATATGTTTTATAAGATATTTATAAAAAATTTTCTTCTATGTTCTTAGAATTTGAAAAGGGGAAAAAAGAAAGAACCAACAATTACATCAAAACTGCAAGAAGCCATAATTAAAAGCTCGTTTCAATCTAACAATATACATAGAAAAGGTAAGAAGGTGTGGTTAAGGAGAACAAATCTGAGACAGTTTTTCTTTTCGTTATACATCTAATTTTCTTTTCAAGACAGAAAGATGCCGAAACTAGGGACAGCTACGAGTGAAACGTACACTCGACCACGTTTCGCCAGCGACACGCAATCCTCCTTGATGAAGAAACGAACGCCCATAAAATCAAAGAAATCATCATCGTCGATGAAAAATGCGAATGGGTCGAAGAGACTGCAAAGAAATGCCGTTCTCAAATCGAGCGGAATTCACAAGAAACAAAGCAATATCATGAAGCAGAGCAAAAGCATGCAGAAGATGATAATGGTCCTCAAGCAACAACGAGACCGTCGTACACCCTTTATTTTTCCTGGTAGTGAACAAACAGAAATAACTTGGCGATTAGAGAATTCCTTCGTTTCTCTACGAAATGATTTGATAAAAGACATTTCCGGCAATTTCAAGAAATACATCAGCAGTCCAGCTAAATTGGCATCTCTTTGTCGCGAACCGACAGAAGTCATCGATGAGTTTGAAAAGCACGTGGAAAATTCGTTTACTTCTCCTCAGGACGAGACAATCTGTACAAAAAGAGATGATTTGGAAAATAATCGCGTCGTCTCTTCCGAAGATCATGCGACTGTAGACATCACATATACGGTTCGATTGCGTTCGAACGATGGCGAGAAGCCTGAAGACTTGCCTCGCGAAATCGAAGATCTCCACTATAAAATAGAATCTGAAAAAAAATTTAACGACTTTCTGAATGAAGATTGTTCCGAAAACAAGACACAACTGCAAGATGTAAGTGCCGCAAAAAATCGCAGACGTAAGCGGAAATTTTGGTTTAATAGAAAAATCGCGACCCGGGACGAACACGTTGACGTAGATCCCACGTGTCGTACTGATTTACAAAATTCCAGAAGCACGAAACCGATTGATAATCCGCAGGATTGTTCGGCGAATGACAAACTAGTTATGAACAATGTAATTACCCAGAAGAAGGGTGCTTTTCAAAAAAATGTCTCTTTTAATCAACGAGCTTGGAGACCACCTGGCATCTCGAAAACTTGGACTACGGAAAGCGTAACATCTTTGCAACCGATAACGCAAAAGTCGTCTCAATTAACTGAAAAATCCACCTCCTCGTCGAAGAACAAGTATTCGTCGACTGAACTTGTCGAGTAATTATAAAATTTACTATTTTCTGTTTTACGGAGTTACTTTTCATGTATATAAAGTCTATCATCAAGTATATGTACATAATATCCTAAAGCTAATAAACTTTCTTAGAGATACTGTATAGATTTTGAATAAGATAGTTTTTGTCTTTTTATTTCTAAATTTTTATGTTTTTACTCTTTCCTATATAATTATAATTAGATGTTTTAATAATGTTTGGTTTAAAATAATATATTAAGAAATTTACAAATATATGCAATATATAAAACGATTTTGACTTCGAATGACTTCGTATTCTATGCATTCTGTATTTATAATTTTAGAACCTTTAATAATGTCTTCGTATTCTATGCATTCTGTATTTATAATTTTAGAACCTTTAATAATGGGTCCACAAGCACACCGATGCCAGCAAATCAATCCAAGATGCTAATGAAAGAGAACAGAGACCCTCGGGCAAATCGCATGGCAAAAATCTGCGATCATCTCGTGTAAGAGACATTTATATTCGATATACATGATTCCAAGCATTAACATAACGTTTCTACATGGTGATTTTCTTATAGAGAAGCGAAACAGCAGCAGAGGCTGCAAACCGGAGGAGCAATACCGAAAAAGAAATCGTGGATCGATAAGAAGATCGATACAAAAGTTGTAGATAAACCTGACAACGCGAACCCAACCCTGCCGAAATCGAAATCGCGACATTGTCAAACACGACCGTTCGTGCCGAAAAAATCCACATACAATTCGAACATCAAACAGCATCGTACCGAATCCTTGACTGGCAACAAAAGATCGAGAACTTTGGAAGTAATTCAAATATTGAAAAGGATCATCGATAGTGTAGGAGAAGACGAAAACACCACGAATGACAACTTGGATCACGAGATAAGCGACAACATGATTCAAACGTCATCAAATCGCGACGCTTCCTCGCGAAATGACGAGTTACATATTTTTACGAAAGATGTAAATTTGAATGCAGCAGATCAATCTTTTTCGGGATCAATCAGCATGCAAACTGAATTAAATCTCCCTTCGTATAAAAAAACTGACCCTGAAAAGGACCAAGATCTAAAACAAAATTTAATAAACTTGAATGAAGCAGATAGATCTTCTCGGAAATCGATCAGCACGCAGACGGAATTAGATTTCCCTTTGCGTCAAAAACTTGACGCTGAAAACGATCAAGTTTTAAAACTGACTCGAATTATCGCGACGCAAACATCGCCAAGTTGTAACAGAAATGTAGTTGAAATTGGATGCAATACTTCTAATATCGTTTATAGTGATGTGGAGGTTTCCTGTAATCTAATAAGTTTGACAAATTTGAAGACAGAACTTGATGGAGCCACGATTAAAGATAAATTGAATTTAAATGATTCAATTCATATGGAGCCTTTGACTGTTGAAAATAGTAAAATTAATGTGGAAGGTGAAGATAATAATGAAAACAGGGAACTTCCGTTCAGCGGATGCAAAGAGACATTAAATATAGAGATGAACGTAAAATCAGAAAATCATGATAGCGGGCAAATTCCAGCAGAAACAACAAATGATGTTGCTAGAAAAGCAGAAAAGATTATGCATGAAAAAGCTTGCCAAGTATCTTTAAAGATATCTAAAAATTCCGATGATGAGATGAACATTGATATCGATAAACACCAAGAATTCACAAAATCCAATAATCACGGTGCAAATAGTACTTCAATAAACAATCTATCTTCAAAAAGATCTCAATTGTCGATTTACGATGCGTCTTACTCTTCCGAGGAAGTCACAGAATATCCCGAAAATGACGTCCAGAACGAAGATACGGTCACGTCGGAATTGAAAGTGGAGGGTATACCAAGTAACTTAATCGCGACTTTTGAGCTCGCGGCAGAGCGTGCGCGCAATCTTCACGAAGCAGTTATTATATATCATGAAAGCTTAAGATCGGAAGAATCTGAGAAACGAAATGAAGAATTGGTCGAAGATGATGAAACGTCAGAGTTCCACGATGATCGGCATTGTCTCAGGTATACCCATTTCTTTAGTCGCGAAAATGAAGATAAGTTAAAATCCGAACACGACATGATGTGTCATTTCGCAAACAATAGCGAAGATTTCTGCGGATTCTCAACGTGCTCGTCACGTAGCAGTAGTTTCGATTTCGAAAGATTTTCAAGATCATCGATAGATGATTATTTTGGAATAGACCGAGAAGAAGAAAACGTTGTTCTTCCAGAAAACGAGCGAGCGATATCGAGATCGATTCTAAACGAATGCTCTGAAAATGTGAAGTCGTTGATGCGACTATTGGTTCATCGCACGCAAGAGAAGCATGCACTCGAATTGATACAATCGGAGAGAAATGAAAACGATGAAAATTTTGCAATGGAAGTAGCGACTGATAAAACTTTGGCACTTCCCGCGGCGATTAAAGAAACTCGCTTTATATCGCGTGAAATCCTGATTCCTTTTATTTATTGCGTCATTTGTACCGTAATATTTTGGTTTTTGCAATTTTCTTTTCGATGTGATTCAGCAAAGTAATCTCTCTGTAATCTATATTATGTGTTTTTGACTCTGCATAGTATAATATTGATTTCGTTGATATTCATTGTTCCTTTTGATTTCAATAAATATATTCTCTGTACATGTTTTATTTTATGTTATATTTTATTATATTTGTTGTATCATATATAAGTATCCATTTATTTGTCATTTTGCATTATATAAAAATATAAACTTATGAAAAGTGCATTGTCGAAAACTTTCTCCTGCAAAGTAATGGAGAGATTCTGTAAAACATTTATGTAATAATAAAAGGATTAATACTGGAGGGAAAATAAGATTGAATTGTTTATTTTCAAACGCTATCTCGATAATATATCCTGCGCATTAAAAATGCTAACTTATTAATTTTATCATTATGTACCATTTTCAATAAAATCTCATATATATTATTGCAATATTAATATTACAAATAGTATCTGAAATTGTTTGTGAGATGCAAATTGTTTACGAGAGACAAATTTGTAAAAAATAAATTGCTTAGACGTTATCACGTGAATATCCAAATGAAAATGAAATTTCGTTATCAACGTTATCACGCTGACCAAATGATTTAACCAAATGCACCTGACATTCTTAGCATAACGATTGGTTTAAATTAATGTCGAGATGAACTTGAATCATCACGGAGCCATTCATTCGGCCTCAAGAACGTCGACGGTTGCGCAACCGGTGACGTCGACCAATTCTTTCGAAGTGAAAGTGGCGATTATCTTCTGCTCTCCGGCCTTTTGCGGCACGATCTGATGCTCCACGTAAACATCCTCCTCGGGCCTAACGTCTCTGAAGGCCAAGGTCTTGTTCCTGGAGAGACTGGGCCCAGCATAGTTAAACTGGCAATTGGTCAAGGTCCTCTTCAAGGGATTTTTGAAGCTTAGAGAGATAGTTGATGGTTCTCCAACTACTAGTTCACCTTCAATCTACAATATCAGAAATAATTTAGAGATAGTTTTCTTAGTAAGAGAAAATCTTTATATATCAATATATATTTGTATGCGCGTGTAAAAAAAGTAATATAAGATTGCAAATAAAAAAGATAAATGATGATTACATAAATTTATATAAATATCACTGAATCTAATTAACTCGCGTTGTAATGTATTCAGAAATATTTATAGAGTGGATTTTAAAATTCGTATGTAAAAAAAACGTAAAAAGAAAATTGCAAAAAAATTAACAGTTAAGACTAGCCTAATAAATCCCAAGTAATTAAAAACACGTATTTAAAAAGAAACTTGTAATAAAGATTAATAAAGATATTTGATAAATATTTATGGCAAATATTTAAAAAGGCATCTATTGAAGAAATATATTTAATATATTTAGATAATTATTTAATTTTAACAATATGTAATAGTAATGTAATAATAATATAATTAATACATTTTCTTATATCACTTGATTTAAAATTAGTGAACAGGCTATATTTTGAAAAAAATTCTGGTTTAATTGGTTTTTCTTATACTATACCTTGACATCGATATTTGGTTTTAAAACTTGAAAATCGTCCTCGTCTGCCCAAGTTTGCCGGGTTTCTTTGACCGTGGCAATGCAATATAGCTTCATAATGGAATATTCCACCAGCTTGTCCAGGTAATCGTTCACCGACACACTGAGCCTTAATTGTTCCACTACAATTAATTAAAATAAGAATTGTAATCTAAACATAAATTACATTTTACAAATAACGTAGTTTATATGAGGCAATTAACGCAAAAATGTTAGATAAAAACGCAGTAAAAAATTACACAATTTTTTTCCTTATTCAATGATTGTCCAATAAATTATCATCAGCTAGGAATTCCAGAGACAAAATTAACCGCGCTAATCAATCGTTTCTTCAATAATGATAAAACATTAGTATTAGCTACGGAAATAAAGCGAATTAAATGTTGCGAATTTAATGTTTAATGCGCGCCAAAGTTACCATCCATTTTCAATATTAAATCATTTATGAACATCGAGTTCCCTTATACATTAAAATCCCATTAAAGCGTTTTTATTTAAAAATTACCTTGAATTCATAATCCTTCAGCTTTGATCGCTCAATTACGATTAAAGAATTATCAATGAGTTGACAAACTACTACGTTTTTGTCTACCTACTTCTAATATTAATGCAGTTCCCCACAATATTATTGACTTTCGCCGCGAGTGTTTGTAAAAAGAAAAAAGAAAAATGAATTTTTCTTACCGGCGTTCGGTTGAAGTACAAAGTCGCCGGATGCTCTCTTCACCAAGTTTGCCTTAACTCCATTATAGTAAATGCTGCCGGCTGATAAAATAGCCTGAATGGTACGCGTTTGATCGGATTTATTCTTGATATTCACGGTCACGGCGAACGGCTCGCCGATGTTGACACGTTCTAGCTCCATAAGATCAAACTCGACGTCCTCTTTACCCGGCGCTGGCAGCGAGTAGAATCTCTTCGCCATCTCGGTGCTGCGCACCGCCCTGAGTAGAGTCAATCTCTCGACCTCGGTGCCTAAAAGTCGATCCAAGTTAAATTGGGCTTACAGTCAGCCGTGCAAGAAGAGGACGAGAAATATGGAGCAACTTCATAATTAACATAACATGGATTAATTAGAATTTCAAATAATGAAGATATAATTCAAAGTTTATAGAAAATTTCCAAAATATCTCATTAATTTACAGTAAATTTATAGTAAAATATGGATCGTCAGAATAAAAGAGCAATTTGCTTGCATCGTTTACCTTCCTTGGCTTTATAAAGCGACGTTATGTCCTGCCTATCCTTGTCTCCGTTAGGATCGAAGATCCATGGCGCCTTCGTTAGAATCATTCGACCGATGCTGCGAAGATAATTCATAATTCGCTTTTAATATGCGAAACATGCCGTAATGATGATCTTTTTATTACTCAGGATCAGTAATTATTGCTTTACAAGAAGACAAGAAATGTAAAACGACTTGATTAACATGACACGGATCATTAATTAATACTACAAATAACAGAGGAAGAATAAAGGTGGAGTTTCTGGAAACCGCTATGACGAGATAGACGTGAAACAATAATGTGCGCGGAATAATAGATAATCTACTACGCAGACGTTGATCGTTGCAATTTAATCGAGTCGACCGTCAAGTTTATCATACTTATGCTTGTGCTTTGCATTATCTACATTTGCTAGCGGAATGCCTCGCGGAAATTATGGAAATCGCGAGTACACAATAATTCATGGTTTACGACGCATCGAAGGACGATGCAGGATCGGCAAATAGCGCAAGACTTGCGCTTTGTCGTTTTCGTCGCTGCTGCACCCGTCGTTCACGTCCGACTCGTTTTTATGTATTTCACACTTCATAGCTGTCATAGCTATTTCCGTCCGCGACCAATTTACTTGTACCGTGAATGATCAGCAAATTACCGGTGAATGAAATCATCACAAAAGAATATCGAATGAAACATAGAAAGGCGTTCTTTGGGACAGACACTCGAGAGGCATTAATTATTCCGCAACTTCTTTCGAGTGTCGATTAAATAATTGCTTATATCCGTCACGATAATATTCAACGGTGAGAAATTTAGTCGAATAAAATTCATAAATTAAAATTTGCAATTTAAACTCGAATAAAATATAATCCTGCCAAAGTTTGACTTTTTTTGTAATAAAATATATTTTACTTATATTAGCGAAGAATCTTGTTCAATTAACGATTTTTCTTTCTCCTTTTTTTTTTATATCAACAACGAAGTATTAAATTTCGAATATGGCAACAATAAAGTTATATTTCAAAGCTTTTTCTCAAAGAATATAACAAGAGGATTTTCTACGAATGCAAAATTACTCTGTACTCACTGATACTTGTTGCAATCGATCCTGGAGTATCCCAGATCGCTCTCCGGATCCTCCTTCCATCTCATTAGATCCGCGTTCACGGACGCCACCAGGAATGTTACGTCGTAATTGTAACCGACGGCACCCTCCTTGATGGCCTCCACCGACGCCGGTCCGCACTGGTAAACGTTCTCCGACTCTTCCTGAGGAGTGGCGTCGATGGCCTGCCAGCCTCCGTAACCCTTGGGGAGATCCGGCCTCGCCATCCACACGTCGTTCCACACGTGGTAGTTCCAGATGGAGTCCTCGCCCATGGGGTTGTTCGGATCGTACTCGAGCTCCTCGTTATTCAGATCGTAGTAACGGTCCACCGACAGCGAGGCATTGGCGTCGTGGGCCGATACCAGATTGGACACCACTCTGGACGGGATCCCCAGGGCGCGACATACCGTGGTCACGACACCGGCGAAGACCCAGCACTGCCCGTATTTCACTTCGTCGCCGGTCTCCAGGAACTGTTCGAGAATGGGCACACTTCCGGTCCAGGCGGACGGCGCGGTGCCATCGCCATACTCGCCGTCCCAGCGGCCGGTTATCACACCCTTATCGTCGTTAGAGTTCACCTGAAAGCAATGGAAATGAGAATTACATTTAATTCCGATTTAAAAATAAGTTAAATGGAAAAAGAAGTGCTGTAGCTATTTTGAGTTTGAAAATGAATCAGATGTCGCGATATTTTCATTTCTAATTATTTTTACAGTTAGAATAAATAATCTTGCGATATATCCCGATTTAATTAATAATCGTAAAACCGAGTTATTTCAAGTGATATTAGATTACTTGTAATTCTGAGCAAATTCGAATATCATTGTCAATTCTGAAATAAATTTGGAATAAAGTAAGGATATATTACAATTCGCGAGATTGCCCGAGTCATTTTGACCGGATCGCCTCTGGAAATCGCCTTCATCCCGGATCTCTCGAGCAACAATTGGCAAGCCGGTAGCACACACGCGTCGAACTGGCCGAAGACCCATTCTCTTCCACGGGAACTACCCCATGGACCCACCCATATCTTCCCGACGTCATTGAGGATGTACTCGTCGAGTAATTGCTCGTCCTCCATGTACACCAAATCCTCTACATTAAATATTAATTAGATTTTATAATTATTAAAAAATAAGAATAATCATTTAGTAAACGCATGCGAATACATATTCGCATAAAACAACACGAGGTGCTTTTAGACGCAAAAGACGACAGAACAAAATATTTATGAAAATAATTTGCCAAATTTTCAACTAATTTATTAATTATTAATTATCAAGCGTTTTTTCAATCTTTTATATCTTCTAATTTTTGTATTGACAGAAATTAGTCAGAAATCAGCTGAGAACATATTGTCGAAAAATCAGATACAGATGCCATAGTACTTTTTTTTAGATATTTCGTATAAAGC
>VBVR01004981.1:0-13200 GCA_011638315.1 Tetramorium parvispinum | reverse complement strand
GCCACCAATTTGGATATGTTCAGATATTCGACTTTATAGTTTTGCTTGAGCTAAATCTGTCTGGTAAAGAGGAATAAATTTTGCACAAACAAAACTATACGATAAATAAAATACATGAATATACATATATCTCGACTAATGGCGATTAAAAAAATTTAATTTCTATAATCATAAATAATTCGATAAAAAAATACATTTAAATTATTTCACAATCTCCCCCCCTTCTATAGTAAAATACTTCAATAGTCTAAAGATTAATTAAAATAAATAATCTTAATACAAAGATAATAATTGAGACTAAATTTTGAATCATAAGCAAAGTTGGATCAGGGATATCGTATAAAATTCGCGGACTTAGATCCGTAAAAGCGTTTATATGCATATCAATATTGTTAAATAAATATCACACAACTTTCCATTATTTAAATTATTCATTAATTTTTACGATTCGTATGTTGTTTCGTAATATTTTCAATCTAAAAAACGATAGACAAATTGCGATTAATCCTTCGTTGCACTATTTTTCACGAATCGATGCGAAGTGGAATTTTGAAGTATGTCAATATAAAAAATTAATTTATATATTTTGGGAATAATATTTATTTAAATTTATAAATTTTAAACGTCAATGTTGTATGTATTTTATTATGAAAAAATGCGTTTTTACTAAATATCGGACTCGTAAAAATTCCGCACAACGATTGGAGGATTAAATCAGCGAGAAACGTAAAGCACGATACATATTGAAAATAATAAAAAAACTTATTACGAACATCATTCTATATGTTTCAGGAGAAATTGTAAACTACTCTTGTACAACGCTTCGATTTCTGCAACAAATAAATCGTATGAAGTATTTATTTCAGCAAATAACCATCGCCGCGGCACGCTTACACGTTGGTGATATGCGGGAGTTAATTAGTCGTGCGTTAATTGTAGAGACAGATCGCATTCGACATCCTACTTGTCGCGATCGCGTTTCGAGAGGTAATACAACCGTACGTGGAGCAGCTCACGCCGCTACCTGCTTGCTCGAACATTGTCGTATGAATGATAACTCGGCAACCTTGCGTAAACAATAGCACACGGTACGCCGCGTTCAAAACAAACGAGCGTCAAACATTACCGCATGTATTACGTCGGTTTAAAATATTCAGCGCACAATAAAATTAATACAATACACGTAGAACTCGTTATTTCCTACAGTTCAAATTACTCAATACTGAACAACTGATATATATGTATGTATATTACGGGCTTTCCGTTCCGCTTAATTGTATATTATGTTGCTCTCACAATCCAAGAAGATCAAATAAATTACATTTAATGCAACGAAAATTTTAAAGAGCGATAAGAAAAGCATTTAAATTCAAGCATCACTAAAAAAATTGATTTTATACTGCGTAAAACGAAATTAAAAATAATTATGTATTGTATGACTTATTTTAAATTAATTTTAAAATATATACGGAAATATACAAAAAGAAAAGTTTTTTTATAATATGCATAGTAACGTATATTAGATGATTTACGAATAACATTTTAAAACCAACTTACTGATATTATATATAGCTGAATAATAAAATCAGTATCCTCTGAACTGTAAAAGTTCGATAATAAATAATCAATAAAGCCTTTATTTACGGATTTAAAAGCACTCCAACTGATCTTGATCGTTTATAATTGAAAAAGCATTGCAAACTTAACATTTTTACATGTCGGAGATTTTTCATTAATATTCAAAGTTCATAATTAAATTATTGTGTGTACAATAACTCATCCCATGCATTTATTAGGTAAATTGAAACTTCATATTCTTACAGTACGAAAATATTATAGCTTAAATTCAATAAATTATTAAAAATTGAACATTATATTAGTATCGGAAAATGCCATAATAAGATTAAACTAAAAATATATATACCTTCGCAAGATTTTGCCATATTTTCCGTACACGTTTTCGACAAGAAACCAAAGGAATTAAAATCTTTTCGTGAGCTTTTTCGCGTTCGATTATCCATTGTTAAGCCCCATTCAGCTCCACTTCCGCGATTATTATACGCGCCACGTTTCAAATGGTGGTCTGTACACAAGACCGGAATCGCGAATTCCGTTGAAATTTATACTTTTCACGAAATATAAACTCGCTTTTACGTGCGAGCAAGCATATGTTCGTCCACGTACGGCCGAGAAGCGAATAAAAGCGAATAGAACAACGCTATAAGCGGTAGTCCCGGCCAAATCGAAATCCTCACATCGTCTTCGCAATTTCCCCACACACTGACGGATCCAATCGAAGGATAGGAAAAACCGACTACTATTGCTACTACGATCGAGAATGGCGCGTGATGATAACTTGCGGGAAACGAGGATGAGGTGAGAGTCAGCCCATAAGAGCCACTTTCGATTTCGATGGAAATTGTCATAAGAGAGGGTCCGGTTAGGATTGACACGAGTCGAGTATAGGAGCGATCACGGAATACGAGGCGCGAATTCGAGAGACAGCTAGGACATCCGTTTTCATTGAATATCTCGTTTCTTTTTATATTTCACTTTGATATATATATATATACCAGACATAAGTTAGAATTAATCTAATATTTACTAGATACATCAGAAGATATAGAAATAAAAAAAATAAAAAAATCCTTAGAAAAGGATATTTCTGAAAAAAATTACGAATATATTTGATGCATCACATTTCAAATAATTCGCGAATAATATATTTCCAAATGACAAATTGTGAAACATACATTATACAAAAGGCTCAAGATATTTTTGAAAAGGAGATTAAAACAAAGTATTTTTTTATGTTGCAGATAGATTTTTTGCCGGCTGACAAAACGCGAGATCTTCAATGGGATCGACTCATATTTGTCCTCATCTATCATTCGTCTTCTATGAATTAAAACAAAGCAATTGTATCTGCGTGTGACAGTTTCCAAATGGAAGGCGAATCTCGGTAATCGTGCGCATCGTCATTCTTCTCGTAAGCACGGCCGCATTATTACCGAGCTGTCAAGCCACGCTGAGTGCTCATGAAACATGTCAGTTACAACATTTTCTAGAGACGATCTGGGAACGTAAATAAATTCCAAGTATGTGCCCGGAGCACACATTGAATTTCAGTGACAATGCTTCCTCACACTTGCAATACGCATTTCAGTTCAATATCAATCGTAAAGAATAGAAAGTTGTGACAAGAGATAAAATCCGTAGCAAGCAATTCATTCGCCAATTCAATTATCTGGATCTTAAATGTTCATTTAACTCTCGGTACCGGACACGTATGTTACTTTCCATTGACAACGCGCCAAGTACAGTTTATCTAACGCATCGTACGCGCTCTCACAACCTTTCCGAATGAATTCGTGCTATTCCTTTCCCATGTTGGGAACTAACGTAATCCAAAAGTTTCCGATTACCTACCGACGTCGAAACTTCCCTGGCGGGCAAAACTCATTCCTAGGAAATCTCCTCGCGGTTGCTTGGTATCAATGGTATTCTGTTCGCCGCAACTTTCTATTCTTCAGTTTGATATCAGTTCAAAGAATACTCATAATTTTCAATCCCGACAACGTCGAATATATTCTATGTCATCGAAAACCGATATCTCATCATATATACCATTAATATTATTAGAATCTTTTTGTAGTATCTCGATAAAAGATAAAATTATTAAAATGTTATTTATATAACTGTTAATTATAGTAACAGCTATTTTCTCCATTAAGTGTATCAAACAGGATTTGTTCTTTGTACATTGGAATAAGTTGATTGAAGTTCAAATCAATTACTAATAGAGGACACAATTGCATTTACATAAATTATCTCGTATCTTATATACAATACATAATGTATATATATTGCTGAAAACGTCAAAGCAATTCGCAAGTCCTGTAATTGAATCGTGCGTCAATGTCAGATGCATTTCATCGTCAAGAGCAGTCTAGGTAGTTTCACATCTTGGATTATAGTTTCAGAACTTCGCATTGCGCACATCAAAGATATCTTGTCATGTTCAAATTGTACAAGTACCATCCAGAATTAATGAGATTATTCGATTATGCACATTAATATATAATCGCAACGAATTTTTCGTATTAAACAATGAACTAAAAGATTGTACGAGAACATAATGATTATAATTTTCAAATCGTTGTTGAATGACGATTTATAAATCAAGGACATATATATATATGTGCGTTTTTTATAGAGACACATTGTCAATATTCAGTCATAAAAGTACGCGCTGATGCGCTTTGCGCATTAAATCAGTTTTGCGAGCGATGCGTCAGTGATGTCACGGCATTTTATGCAAAACTGCTTGCCAACGATTAAACATGGCATCGACATTAAAATGAACGATAATTCCATTCATGCGGACGCACGTAGATAATCGGAATCGACAAGCGCATCGCAGCTGCACATTACCGGATGGAATATTCTTTCTTTTAATTTCGACCTCGACATGGGCAGCTAAATATAACGATAGCGATCTATTCGTTCACGCTGCTTAAAGTGTGTACAGATCAAAGCGTGACATTACTGAGGGAGTCGATCGTATCGCGCAAAGTACGTCGCGTTAATCCAAATCACGAGAATGGATTTCGTGACTAATTGCGCTAATTTCGTCGGATAACAGCGAGATAGAATCCAGTACGTTCGATTCAAGTTGCGCGTGTTCGCTTGAAGTACTCAATTTTCCCCGGAGGATGAAAAACGATCCGGCTTTTGCGAGCTTGAGTGTGCCTTTTCATGCAGCGAATTTTTCGCTGCGAATGATTTTTAGCGAATAGCGAATAATTCTCCGTGAAGTAGCGAATTATTCGTCACGAATAAGCAAATAGTACATAAGTGGACGTCATGTCATACATATCTGTTGTGTTTAAAAAATAATAAAATGTTATTTGCATGTTATCACATAGAGCGCTTAAATATTATTAAATAATTTTGCATAAATTAATGAAACATTAATGAGTAAGAAAAAAATCTGTTTAATCTTTTATAATGGAAGAAGAGTATAAATATTTTTTGCTTTAATATGTTTTTATATTCTTATATTTCATTCATTTGTGTTCATTATGTTAAAGTACATTCTATGGCTCGCATCACATTTAAGATTAGAATTTTTAATAGCTAATTTAGCAAAAACGTTCATAAAATAGATAAGCATGCAAAGTTATAAATTTAATTAATCACTTATGTTTGTTGAATCCATTTTCGAAATAAATAATGTTGCAATTTTTTCATAGCTTGATTTGATATCCCGCTATGACCTCAGCGAACATTCGCTAAAAGCTGAAAAAATCCAGCGAACAGCGTTTCGTCGCTGGCAAATGACCACGTGACCTCTATTCGCAGCGATTTTCTCGCTACATGAATTGGCACGTTAACGATCGCGACCGATGTATCTCCGTTTGCATTTAGCTTCGCGCGAAAGTTCCATTCGTCTTCCGGAAAGGACCGTTCTTTCCTTCTTTCGCTTTCCAAATTGGAAGAAACGCCCGACTAAAATCCAAGATCATCGCGCACGCGAGTGGACGGAGGGCAGACTTTTGTTGTCGCATAACAATAGCGCCGGAAGGACTGTCTCGTTCATCATATTGGTCGGGCATAAATAATCCTACCGACCCGCGGCCCGGCGTGAGTTATGAAACGCGGAATAACAAATGTTACGTTACTTTGTTCTAGCGTACGTGATCCGTGCGGATGCGCTCTCGTGCGTGTGTGTGTGTGTGGGTCGCGTATCCGAATCCGGAACATTACATCGAGCTCGATATCGAACTCGATATCGCCTGGAATCTTCGTGAATTCTCTAGTGAAATTTCGTTCGCGGGATACATAACGAGAAAGCTCTCGCGTTTCTATGTATTCTGGCGTGCCGCCGCGAATCGATCGCCGACGTGCGATATGTAAATGCGAGGGGGAGTCCGCTTTGCCGAACCGGCCGTAACTGGCGAGTTAGTTAGTTGCACGTGTCCGCGCCGAGTTAGTTCGTACGAAAGGTCGCCGCCGCGCGTGCGAATGCCGTGCATCACGCGGAATTGCACGGAAACGCCGTTCCGTAGGATTCACTCCTACCGATCCGCGATTATTCCCGGAGCATGCTCGCGAATATCACGGATTAATATCCGACTCGAGTGGCCGATGATAAAAATACCGTTCTATGCGAATATTTGAGCGAAATTTGGAAAACAATTTATCGAAGTGTTCTGCAGTAAACGATATTGTAATGTTTGCAAAGTTGTCGAAAAAATATTTATAGGAATGATTTAATTACAATATATTGTTATTAAATTTATTGAAATTTTACGAATCGACGAGGATTTTTTAATTTGAAGTTTGTATAAAATCGACAAAATATATAGCAGATTAGTATTACTTGTAGAATTATTAATTAAACATGTCTAGGAAATACATTGTAATTTCAATAACTGGTACGAAGTCGCGAAATATGAAGTATACATACATACATAATTGTATGTAATAAGTAATTACATAATATATTACACTTTATGCGGTACACAATGTGCAACGTTTTGTTAACCACATATAACCGACCGCAGTCCACAAATATTTTATGTTTATAGCATTAAGTTCTACTAACGCTTCCCATGTTAAGCATGTCGTTGCTAGTCGCATTCATCTTTTGTAACATGCATGTTTAACAGAGAGCCACAATATATAGAGCAAGCAACATTTCGTTGACTGTGTATAATCAGTTCCATAAACGGCTTATACTAATAACAGTAAGTTCAATTAATTCTTTCCGTAAATACGTATTATTGACGACTGTATACATATTTTGTAATGCGCATCCATTGTTAACTGTAATATAAAATAAGTAATATATTGCTGAATTCGTCTGCAACTACTTATATTTTACAAATAATTAATATTCATGAAATTAATTTTAAATAATATTATTATTGGTAAATTGATCAAATTATTGATAAAATAATCCTTTTATTAAATCCAATTTTATTATATAAAAAACCATAATAAAAGTTGTTATTATTATTAGTATGTATGTGAGAAAAATGATTTACTTATTTCTAATTAATGATCAGACATTAACCATTTCTTTGCAATAATAATACCTAATATTTTATTAAAACTTTATTTTATTAAGTTTTATTAAAACTTTATGGGACGTTCCGCGCTAGAGTTTTAAAAATACAATCTATAGGCGTGCCAAGATTTGATGAAATAAGCCAACTTTATTAAGGTAAAAGGAAAATTTTTTAATCGCATCGTTATAGCGCGAGTCATTATTGGCTACATTTGCCGTTTATAAACAACCCAAGCGGCTTAAAACCGGATTGTGAAGTTGAATGGACCGTCGCGAAAGCCCGGACAAAAATTATTTTTACCCTCTTTCTTCCGCGTCGTTTTGCGGCGCGCAAGCCTTCGTTAATCCGCACTCAGGAGCGCAGCATCCTTTGTAATTACCACCGATCCTGGTTTGCAGTTACCTCCTCGAACGTTACTCGAGTACATAGGAAAATCATGCTTTAGTGAAGACGGGACGAGGGGAGGATGAGAAACTTTGCGGTCGCTGTTCGAAGTGGAGAGCAGAGAAAGCCGAGAAGATACGAGAGAGGATTGTCGGCTCCCCTCCCGATAATTGGCAAGCCGCAACAGTCGCGCCGATTGCAACGGCAATAACCTAGATCGGGAATGGTTGAGGCGCGCGCGATAACCCACATATACAGTATGTACGCCAGTATCGACGAAAGGGGTCAAAACGAGAGGGTCGAAACACTGCCGGATCCGGTTCTTGGGCCCCGATACTCGTAACCGGCATCGCCACAAAGCCGGATTAACCGCGGTGCACCCCCGGAATATCTCGTAAACGTGTTGACCGAGTAGATGGCCCGACTACATATAACCATTTTAACAACGCGGCGCGAGATTTGTTTACTTGAAAATTGCGCACAAGCTCCAAACTGTCCAGAGAGCTCTAAAAAAAATTTGCAGTTATGAAATATAAAGAAGAATAACTTTTCATTTAAGCGGCACAGTAAGAATAAGATTTTCCTTGATTTTTTTTCTTTCACGAGTTCGACATTATTAATTCAAATCTGATAAAGATATAATCGACAAGAAGGTATTTAGCAATCGAAACTACTAACTCAGTTCTTGAGACGCTAACTATCTTGTACGCATGATTAGCCAGTGCTGCATCTCGTGGATTACGGTCCATTTCATTGGATACTTCTGCTTACTTGAAATTCCGAGGGAAATGCGCATTTAAGTTAACCGGCTCGAAATAAACCATCGAATATGCAACGGAAACGAAAACGAACCATTAAGCGAGAAATAGGACAATGAAATAAAAGAGTATATAAAATAAAATGAAGCACCAGAATGACGCTATCGAACCGTCCGTGTATACTACTCCAATCCAAAATTACATGTAAATTAACAGACGATCTCGCCAGGCTAAGCTTCACCGGGATGCGTTCATCGATTTGCTATAATCGATGCGCATTATCATTGTTCGTTGAAAGGTCATAGGTCAAAACCGCCCCACTGGTCATCGAAATTAAAAAGGGTGAAGACATGTATAGATGCTACGTGCGAATATGTAATCGGATTCGCGTCACGGACGTTGTATAAATTTTTACGCGCTTTCTAAAACGGATACGAGCGAGTGGCATATTATTGCCCTCGACGTTGCGAATTGAACTATTAAAAATTTTTATTTCACGTTTTATTTCATCTCTTCCTCATTCATTTTAAGAAAATAAAACAGGAAGCTTAGGAAACAGAAAATTTTGCAGCTTATTTTTGAATGTTGTGCGTGTTGTCTGTTACATTTATAAACTGTAACATATACAGTCGATGATATCCCCCAATAAAATTGTTCAACGAAACATGGGAAATATGAAATTTAATCCTTCTGTTGCATATAGCTAACCACTTGACCCACTTTACTCTTTTTCTCTCTCATAATCAATACATAAAATGCATATTACGAAAGCCAATCATTTAGATATGAAATTGCTAAAAGACCGGAGAAGACACTTTACGCAACTTCAATTATTGTTAATCGTATACGATATGTGTTATCGCACTTGGATGAATAGAGACAGAAATTCTGAGGATAGGAAGTCGACGCAACAGGAAGTTAATAAAATAGCATTCCCGTGCACTCTGCGTTATTCCGCGTTATCGTTTCGACATGACCGAGGTGGGCGATTTCCGAAATCAACAATCTAGGTACGAATGGACGCCAGACGCGGAGGGTGAGCGTAGTCCTATCCTCAGGTCGACGATTGGTCCGGGGTAGCGCGTGCGGTGGTGTACAGTCGTGACGTCAGTCCGTGACGTCATTGTACGGTCTCCTAGCAACCGCGGCTGAAATCCCAGCACGAGCACGCTGAAACTTGGAGCTGCACGTATACGCAACCGCGGGTACTCTTCGGGGGTGAGAGTGAGGGCCCATGCCCGGGCACAGTGCGAGCTAAACTTACCCCCTCCCGCCTCCTTCCCGCCTCTCCCTTTGCATATACACCCACACCGTTCCCCGCCATTTCTCGATGGTGTTGCACGTCCCTCTCTGTCGTCGCCCCAGTTTGCGGATCCGTCTCCCCGAACACCACCCTCTCGCATCGTCGGTCTCCGTTCACAGCGTCCGTTGCAGCAAACTCCCGGGAGCGGGATTGCGTCGTGACGTCACGACGACGAGTGGGAGCGGGAAGAAAAGGGGGTGCGAACGGAGCGGGGAAACGCATGTGCTGTTTGATCCTTGCCTGTGTCGCGAACAGGTGACAAACGCAGTTTGATTACGTGGCAATTTATATCGCGGCACAACCTTTTTATCTTTTGCTTAAAGCGCAAGATTGGAAGAAAAAAGAGATCATCAATCTTGTAAAATGGCAAAACATCGATACCAATTTTTATATATTTTGAGCAGAATGACGCGACAATTTATTTCATATTGTAACACTAAAGGAGAATCTTGACATAAAGAATAAAGAATTTATTCATGAATGCGATCGTTAAAGCGTTTGAAATTTCATCAGAGAAAACAACGAAAAGAAAATCTGTGTTATAGCATTAGTATACTATATAGTCAGGGGTATGTATTCGACGGTTGTTAACCCGGGGGTTGTAGCCCAAAATTGAATTGCTGATGGCATCGCGCCAAGAATGCCGCGAATCTTCATAAGATTTAGATTTATTGCCAGATTCGTTGTACTATTTTCCTTCCGTATCTATCTTATTCAATAAACCGAACAAAATCTCATTTGGCTGAAGAATTCTGATATCCGCATCAAGCGTATTTCGGTTACATTAAAACGAACATCAAAGATACGTTTCGTTTGCGCTCGGATGTGTGTCAGCATATGGATTAGCGTGTAATTTAGTTAACGTTAACATCTCCCCAACGTAAGAGATACGGCGACGCACTTGCATGTATGTGAGCGCGTGTATGTGCGTGTAACGCTTTCAGAGATAATAAAATTAGGATGGCACTGGAGTGTATCGCGTGATTTGTTAAGGTGTATGTACCACGCTGGTAAACCGCGGTAAACATTTGCAGAAATTCTATATGGCAAGATTTACTGTTATATGAGTATCTTAAAAGAGTTGTGTAACAACACTGAGAATATTTTTCAAGTAATAGTAAAAAGATTTTCGAGCGAACGTATAAAGACCGAGCAGATTGTTATCGGTCCCAGTTGCTCGATTTAACTTTCCTTGCTCAAGTACCGCAAAAAGTGATGCTTTTTGGGAGGAAAAACAGAGAGGAAGAAAAAGAGAAAAAGAAGGAATTTTCTTAACGGTTTTCTCTTAATTAAGATCTTGAAGTTGGCGGCACATCGTGAATCCTTAATTAGTACTAACGTTGTCCTCTACTAGACTACTACCTCGTCAAATCTCACTCATTAGTACGTACTAGTCTTCTTGGCCAACTCGAGTTGCCTCTTTTCTGTTTCAAAGGTGGTGAAGCCACGAAACTCAAGTTCGTCTCTCAAGGAAGTTTTGCCGAGCGAAGAAAAAGGAAATGGCAAGGAAGGACTTCTTGGTTTTCTTAATTAGTTTCGTACTGGATTACTCAAATTGTGAACTGTTGGTTTAGGATAGGCACAGATCAGATAATAGGTACAAATCTTGTAGCTATTCTACTAATTCTGAATCGAGTAGTAAAATAACTTTCTTACAATAATTCAAGCGAAATGAAAGTGTGCTAAATATGAAAATATGAAAATGATGCACGACATAATGAAAACATATTTTTATACATGTTTTTCTATCGAAAGTCTTTTAACGCGAAAGCAATGAATTTCCGCTTATAAAATCACTTATCCAACAAGAAATGAATAAAACCTGCATCATATATATTGTAATTCTTTTTTATCGTTATAAATGGATGTGCCTGCAGTAATAATATTTAACTTTTTAATACCATTCATCTCAAACTTTTCAAGTAAAATCCGGTACCGATTCACCATTACGTAAAATTAAATCGTTTACATTCTTATTTCCCTCTCGTGAATTTAAGAGCTCGCTCGAGTAATGTTTCGAAACGGATGTTTCTGCGTGCTTTATTTTCGGCCTTTCCGTTTTCCTTCAGGCAGCTGTTTTATGCGATTTTCTTTATTTTCTCTCTTAACTCCCTGGTCTTAAAAGCTTCCGCGTTTGCCAGCATCGCGCGCAAGTTCTATATTTCTGCGCTCGCAATTATAAAAATGTTATTGCGAAACGCCACGGACGAGAAACGACGAGCGATTGCGTAGAGAGCGAAAGAATCGATGGGAAAAGAACGAGAAACAGCGAACTATGAAGAAAGTTGTACGACAAGGCAAGGTGGGAGAGAGGGGAGTAGAGAGTGGCTCGATTTAATTCCGTTAATCCTCGCTTGCATTTCCTGAGTTGACTACATTTCGTATTACCGCTTTGCGATTACAGCTACACTCCGCGAGTGGACTGTATTACATAATCTTAATTCGGGAAATATACTTTTATCTAGTACCTCTGAACACATAGCTGAATTAGTATCTTAAATATCTTGTTTCACCTATAATTAGCGGGATTGTCGCGCGAGCATTGATCAAATTGCTAACATTCAATTCATCGCTCGGAGATGATTGCAACTGAACTTCGCATAGTTGTCCGATGACAGGTTACGATCTGTTGAAGTGCCGATAATATATCAGTGAGTGGATCGTAATGGCGAATTATTGGGCTACTAGCGCAGCAGCCCTCTTGCGCCTTCTCGTTATCTCATTATTGAATCTTGCATCCAACAAGAGGGTGCAAAAGAGACGAAGAGAAACGGATGGAAGAATAGCATCATTAATCGCTCGAGAAATTGAGACGCTACAGTTAACGACGTAATAGACAAAAATCCTATTTTTGAATATTATCATCAAAATCTAATATTTATATCAAGATGTACAAAAGGAGGAGAAATAGGCTGAAGAATTACAATATCCGGTTCAAGATAGCTTGATCAAATTTAAACATAATATCCCATCTAAAGATAATCTGTACTTTGTTGCATATTTTAAGCTGCGACATTTTAATATTCTGTCTTTTACTGACGCATTATAGTTATATTTCCTTGTTGACATGATTGATAATTTTATTTTTTCTTTATGTCTATTTTTTCTTCACTGTTTATATCTAATAATGTGAGTTAAATGATAAATAAGATCTGTAATAGTATTCAAATATGCCGTGGCAGAGAAAATGCAAATATTTGTATAATATATGATTAATGTGATGTATAATCACAGTGTTACTTATATATTATTATAAACACAATATCATAATTATCATTTTAACATGCCACGGATTGAGCATTGCATGAATTTTCGAATAAAACTGAAAAAGAAAATAAATAGAATATTGCAATATTATAGATTGATTCGTATATTACATCAATATTATATTAACATCACGCATTCTTTTTTCTTTTTTTTTCTAAAAACGAATACTAAATACTTATACTTAATCAAATAAGAAAATTTCAGTATAATTAAAAATCGATTTAAAGTTAATATGTTAAAAAGTGGCTAAAAATGCTCGATAAATGCGAGCCAGATGGATGAACTAAATAGTGAACAGATGAAGATCAAGATGTGTAGAGACGCTCTATTGTCCCGTTAATCGTTGCAAGGTGACATTGTTTATCGATGCGTACTAACGAGGAGGTGGTAGAAATGGAATGGGAACCCCTTT
>VBVR01004979.1:0-13208 GCA_011638315.1 Tetramorium parvispinum | reverse complement strand
TCTATTGAAGTGAATATTCACTTCACATAGAGTGAACTGGTCACTGGCTCCATGATTAGAGTGAAAATTTCACTCCAAAAAATTTAGAGAGATAGTGAATCGATTTAAACTTTTTTTTAGAAACGTTGCTCAATGTTTGATTTACTTACAAATACAGTTTTAGAATATTGACAATGTTGCTTCTTTATTATTTTATCTGCATAAAGAAAATAATGCTGTTTTTCATTAAGAACACATGTAAAATTAGAAATACAATAACTCGTGAACTAGTTAGAGAATCGGCTTTAGATTTTAACTACGTTTTCACATAACAAATGAGAACAATCTATAAAAGTTTTACAATATTTTCAATGTAACAATGTTAGCGCTAGAATAACCTTAATCAGGATACATATGTAATAAGATATTCCGAAAAATGATCGCATCTATCAATTTATTGCAAAAGTTCCTTATTTTAGGTGATACATTTTTCTTAAAATTCAGCAAAATTCAGTTGAAAATCCTGTAAAATAGTTTCGAAAAAATTTTCTGGCTGAACATTTATCGAGACCCATATTGCACAATAGACTTCATTAGTCTGAGTGCTTCATTATTTCATGCCATGTCGATATTGGCATAATACATGGTCTGAATAGCATATCGATTT
This sequence comes from Tetramorium parvispinum, assembly GCA_011638315.1. Lineage (NCBI taxonomy): Eukaryota > Metazoa > Arthropoda > Insecta > Hymenoptera > Formicidae > Tetramorium > Tetramorium parvispinum. Next base: position 12,562 of record VBVR01004979.1, on the reverse strand, counting down.
AATGCTAGGTTTTTCAGAAAAAAATATGAACATTCACAATTGTTTGCAATATCATTGCAATAACTTTTTTTTCGACCGCCGTAGATCTATTGTAACGGAACATAGCTGAAAATTTCGAACAAATACTCGTTCTTTATTGAGCAATTATATATATATATATATATATATATATATATATCGATTGTATATTTTCGAATCCACATGTCACACAATATTGGCGTCTTTTCGGCTTCGCGTATCTGTTTTCTCTTGCATGACACAGGCATCGTTCTCGTTATGTATCGCGATCATGCTGTACGATATTGTTAAACGATATGTCCAATATATATCTTCCGGCAGCGAGACATCGCTTATATGGAACAAAGCTATGTCTGTCAAGCCCATTTATTTTGTCTTGCGTACAATCGGTGAAACGTCTTCTTATTTCAATGTTATATTCCTTGGAAGATTTTCAACAGGGGAAAACACAAATGTACGTACGCAGGCACAGCATCTCCGTTACTTTTGCGGTGTTCGTTTGGCTGGCGCCAGGTATTACGTTCCGAAAGAATAATGGTGTACAAGCTCCAGCGATTTTTGCAATATTCGACGCTGTATATTCCTTGGCGTAATGCATATTTATATTGCGGTATGAATCACATGGTTTACATCGGACACTTTTCCACAATTCGCATTAACTCCTCCATCCCTTTTTGGCATAACCGTGCCACTCACGTATGCAAATTTTGCATGCGAATTCATGTCGTGGCAGTCGGAATGTTAAGACTATTTTAAACGATTTATTATTGGCTATAAAATTTTTGATAGAATATTCCATATAAATTTATTGTGTAATACAGTAAGAAAAGTACTTGCATTTTTTAAACTATTATATTAATTATTTAATCATTATGAGAAATTAAAGAATTCATTTTCGTAAATAAATACTCAAATATGTACAGTAGACTAACACATGGCACGGAACTGTAAATATAATTATCAGAAATTCGAAATTTTAGTTACGTATATGAATTACGATACTAGAGGATTATAGTATCGCTATCATAACTTGCATACGTAATTAAAATATCGAATTTTATATAGCTTATATTTATAACTCTGTTAGTTTATTATATTTTTATGATACCATGATCCCATCGTATCGATATCGGTTAAAAATAGCGATATTTTACGTAAAAAATATAAAAAAAAATATTTTCGCACGATAAATATCAGTTAATTAGTAATTGCAAAATTAAATTAAAGATACTGCTGTGATTAAAAAATTATTATTTATAATACGTATTAAATTATTATATAGAAATGCGATTTAATAATGTATAAGAAATTTATACACGCACATATTGAAATATGTACTATGTATTATCTACCGCCAAACAATTCTTTTCGACAACATCATCTATGCCAATATCAATTCCTACCAATGACGTTTAAAAATTTGACAATTTCGATATGAATTACATCGTATAATGTTCGCGTCGATGCGATATCAAACCGTCCCTATCCGATGGTTGCACGGGTATATTTCGAATTAAGTTTTATACATCAGCGAACTGACGAGGGTGATCGTCATTTTCTGGTAGATTAATAACGGATGAGAAGCGAGACGTCCACGTCGCGTCCTGTACGGCTGTTTGCATCGTCACGCCAGGTCCAACCAAGTATTATCGCGTATACCGTTGATGCATCTCTCGTATGCCCGGTGTTGAAAAGTATCGATAAACGATATCCTCGATAAGTTCCGTTGTTTCCGCTTCAACTGCTGTAGCGCAAGGTGCAGCATGCGTTATTATCTGGCGCAGCGCGGCGCGGCGGGGTGCGCTTGTCCGAGTACGATCGGATTTTTCTCCGGATAAAAGAGATCGTATTCCCGACAGAATGGACCGCCGGCCGCCTCCGCCGCTGTCGCCGCGCCCGGTGCCATGCGCCCGCCGATGAATCATTCCGCCGCGTGGACCATACATCGCGCGCCATCGGGTAATTAATTATTCTGAAAGAGTGCAAGCGGTAACGAACATCCTGCTTATAAATATTTCAACGGAGAAGTTTGCATACCGGTTGTACGCGCGCATCGAGTACCCCCCGGAACATTGCATTATCGTATATTGCACGTACCATTCGGGCGTTATCTGCGTAAAGCGGAAGCGCGGAATAAAACGACTTTCTGCAAAGGAAGCATAATGGACGCGGAACTTCATCGCGAATTCAATGCGCGAAATTTATTTAATTCGATTTCCGCGTACGCGATTTCCCGAACGCGGACGAAATTGCGGGGACAGATGCGCCCCGGCGCGGCGCATCTGTCCCCCCCCCCCTCCGTCCCTCGTTCAGATATTCAAGACGCCTTTCGCGCGTCATCGCGCGCTACATTTTTTTCGGATGCGCGATCGATGCTGCCCGGTCGAGGCGGCGACTTCGCGAAGGAACTTGGCGGAGAACGTACGTGATAACATAATTAAATTAGAGAAATCGTGTCACGCGCGAAAGGAGTTCTCGTGTACGATACGTGCACACACGTACGCGTCGAAATGGTTCATTGTTGCGCGAACCATTGAACTAACACGCGTCCCAAATGGCTAGTGTATCGTTAAACGATACCCTCGATGCGTCAGTCTGCTCTCGTTCCGTAGTTGGAGGAGAACTCGGCGCGTATACGTTAACATATATAATAAAGCCGTCTGACAATACGTCGAATCGAATGCTTCTTGCCGTTCTCGTCGTGTCCTTATATCACCAGCTGAAATCGTCCTCGATTCACGGTACTCACACTGACAAGTGACCCTACCTTTGTGTGATTCGTCGATTTTTATGAAATTCAGTATATTTGTAGATTAGCCAAAAATAATACACATAATTTTTTATATTGAACAATGATGCAACTTTAAAGTTGCACCATTGTTCAATATAAAAAATTATGTGAATAATTGAAAACTACACCGCTTATATTCATAAGTATGATTAATTGATTCAGTCTATTGAAACTATTTCTGAGTTTTGAAAATAATAAATGAGTTTTCGTCGCTGAAAACAAATTCAATGTAAAAATTGTAGAATTCAAAATGGCACCACGATATTGTGCAAATTATAACAATCTTATCTCAACAATATTCTTTACCGAATCTAGGAATAACTGACGAGGAGTAGTTTTTATCCTTAAAGTTGTACCATTGCCGATACAAAAAAATATGTATCTATTATTTTTGGCTAATCTACAAATATACTGAGTTTCATTAAAATCGACAAGTCACACAAAGATAGGGTTACTTGTGAGAAAAATATAATTACTTTTGGCCTCAACCACAATTTTCAAATATTTCTAACGATAATTATGGTTAACATAATGATGCATACAATTAAGTTAATCAGATTTATTGTTAGAAATACATAAAATTGTGGTTGAGGCCAAAAGTAACTACATTTTTCTCTCAGTGCACTTAACATGCTCGTCGCGCCGCGCCGCGCACATACAACAAGCCCCCACATTAAATCGCGGCTTTTTAATTTTTTAATTGCTCGAGTGTCAGCGATTCTCGCCCAAGAGCTCGTGAAAGATTTAAATAGACTAATCGGCACGTCAGCGCGGCACGTGGAAACTTTTCGCGCGGACAGAAACGAAATCGCGATGATGTCGCCGTGGTATTGTCGTCGCCGCTCTCTCACGTCATGTCTACGGCACGTTCAATGCTTCCTCGCACCGGTAACGTCGCTGCCACTGCCGGCACCAGAAACGATACACCAGCATCGTTACATTGTTCAGTTAACCTCGCGTCATTTCAAGGGATACAATTTTCCTCCTCCTTCTGTACGAAGTATGTCATTGCGATAAGAGCGCGTAATACGTTCCTCCACCACCGGCATCACTGCTAGCACCAGCACCAACCCCCGTCGACCCGCGTCTGTACCTCGTACGTTGTTCTTCCGTGATGTCGGATATACGCCATCCCTTTATGGACCACAAAGCGCGGCTCACGTTCTCGGCGAGATCTTGTTTTCTTGCTGTGGGCACCGCCGTGACTGTCAACGAATTCTCCGGCCGGAAGGTATCTAATAAATCTCTGACGGAGACGAGAGTTCCTCGTCACAGACGCGTCCGCCAAGCGGAAGGAGCTTTCGGGGATTTTGCGGCGACAATATTACTTTAAAACCATCGACTACGGATCTCGTCTGAGATGGCTGCGGTCTTTGTATCGCTAGTAAAAACTGCTTGTTTAATTAGCACTTTTAAAGCAGAACGTTTGCAGTCAAACGCGTGTCGAGATAACCAATGTCTGTCTACTTTGAGAGAATAGACAAGAGAACAACAGCAAATTATTGAAATTAATAAAAGACTTAAATGAATATGATAATACATCAAATTAAAAACCGTGTAAATCAAATCAATTCGGTATGTGCGATTTAAATTGCCGACTAAAAAAAATGTATATGCAACAGTTTGTTTCCTTATCATGGAATAATTAATTAATTGTTTTACATTGATATGTCAATTAAAGGCAAAAGCTTAATTTCATAAACTTCTCGTTATTTTATAATAAATATAGTTCATTTATGAAAGCCGGGAATATTTTTATCTCTTGACTTTTTTTCTTTAACCTCTTTACATATTCTGTCTGTCTCTCTTTCGGTCTCTTTTACATATGAAATATTTATTCCCTCTGGTGTTTAGTACGTTGTGTTACAATCTAGGACTATATCAAAATATAATTTTTAACGGGATTATCTACACTTCCACACGTTTTCCCCTCGCATATTATTTTCTCTAACCTTCGTGTTCTTCCATATATAAAATATTCATCTTTTCTGATGGTTAATAAATTATTAAAGCCACGCGATAATCTCCTCGCACCGTTGGATGAAAGAACGAGGCGGCGCCTGTTTGTGTATGCGTGTACGCCTTTTCCAGCAGAAGGCAGAATCGAACGGCGCTTATCAGCGACGCCGATACGTCTGACCGCCGTATCCGACCGGCGTAGTCGGAAGCGGCATGCATATGTTATCGTTCGGCCACTCGTGTACCAGCGGCACCTCTGACCGTTCGATCCCGAGTTATGATAAAGTGCGAGAAACGCGTGCGACACGTTTTGCCCACCTTGCCCGTTGCGTTTTGTCCACCTCGCTTCCCTAACCGCCATGCTTTATCGCAATCGTCGGCGACCCTGGTCGTGTTAAAGCCGATCATTAACAGATACTGGCTGCGCGTGAAAGCGAGTTACGAATTTGCGAAAGAGAGCAAGGACCAGGATATGTAGATATCGCCAGATTAATGATATCGCATCCTCGAGCAGCACGAGAAGCAACGCCGCTATCGTGAATCTATTTTCCATTTTTAAATATGTACACATGTCATGGAGAGATTTATATATTAATTATTAAAAGTATATATATTAATTGTTAAAAGTATATTGCTAATATAATTATCATTGCTACAACAGTTGTCTGGGGGCGCGAAAAATATAAAAGATCGTTGCCAGCAATCTGCGTAATCAAAAGATATTCGTGCGTATAATATGGGAAACAAATTTAAAAAATGACGCGAGATATTCCGTGTGTTGCATTTCGTGTCATTGCGCTGTTAGACGGCAGTACTGCCGGAAGCAACCTGTAATTTACTACAGTTACATTTAATCATTAATGCGGCGTGTACGCTGAAGATGTACGAATCGGATAACACAACAGCGTCAATGTGCATAAAGTTGCAACGAAGGTACAGGTAACATGTTACACCATTCGTAAATGATATCGACTGCGCAATTTTTCTTTTATCTTACGTGTAGTACAACGTGTTTATATGTGTACCAAAATGATATTCGAAAAGAACTGCTCTGTAAACTTATTTAGCCGTAATGCTTTAAAAATATAGAGACAATACTCTTCGTCTTGGTGAATTAATTTTTCTTTTTTTATATTTTAGATATGTGCAGATATATTGTATGTATATACATATGCATAAATAATAACAAATTTCTATTTGCTGTTAAACAATTATAAATACAGCTTCAAGCTCGTTATTTAGAAAAAAAAAAACTCACCGGCGGGCGAGGAAAAGAGGAAAGGAATCTCATATGTAAATTATTCATAAACTATAGCAATTTATGCATACATCCTCTCCTAACATTATCTGATGATAGCAGTACTTTCCTTTGCAGCCAAGTCAAGTGTGAGCAAACATCTTTTCACCGACAATGAGACGCTCTTGAAAGCTATTTCGTGCCTCGTAACATCAATGAACGTCGTTGTATCATGGCGCATCGTTAGCGTCTAACGTTGTCGAAAGTGGCGCATAAGTTATCATCCAAACAAGACGTTCGACCAGCTGTACTTTGCCCCTGAACGAGCGAATTTTCCTTGGCACGAGCGACCATTACGATAAGATATGAAAAATGTGCTTGGTACGTTTGGCCACCGTCGTTGCGCTCTCTTTTACGCCTGTTTAACTTAAATGATGGTTCTTCGCTCTTCTCGTGAGTTTTCGCGTTTTATAAAAAGATTGCTCTCTGTCTCCTTGTATTCCGAATGCTTTTTTCCATTGCGAGAAATTATCGTTTCTTTTTCTGCACATCGGCTAAACAAATGCAAGCGCTGTAAGCGCGATGCCCGGGGTTCGCCACTTAGCTTTCTCGCTCCTTTAAAAAATTATGGTTCTGACGGAACTCTATTGAAATATTACGCTTTGGTTTCGAAAGCTCTTTGCTCATGAAAACGAAAACTAACTTGTATAATATATGATTGTATGGAATCTTGGAATACTTTCCCTATTACTTTACGTGCCAACTAAGATTTTCAATTTATTATTTCAATAAGTGGCCCCAAAGATCCTTATAAAAGAGATAGCAAGAGAAGATAAGATATTCAATCTATGAAAAATCGTTTGTTCGACCTACTTTGGTTTTTTCCCGTTTCCTCTTCATACTCGTGTTCTATGTGATATCATGTAACAAAACAATCGATAAAATAAAGTTGATATCGTTCCTTCTGTCTTTAATTAAATTGATATCTCCAGAATCCTAATGAACATATTCCTTTATAATTACTTTACCTATATTAATATAGAATATTAATTATTACTGGCCAATTTATTATTGCACAGTAATACTTTTCTGTAAGGTAAATACAATCTCAATTCTTATCTTGATCCGATTCGCCTCGGTCTACTCTATAGAGAATATCTTCTCTATACTATTTAACTTCTATTATAGTAAGTAGAATTACTATAATAAAATCACACGCATACATATTATATGAGCAATTTTGATCATTAATTTTTCTTAAGGTCTTTCGATCGATCTCTCGACCGATTTCTTTAGATTTAGGTCGAAGTGTCGAATTTCAAGCTTCAATCGCTATAATTAGCGCTTTACATCTCCCGCTATCGTTTAGGGCGCCGTGCCGTTATAACGCGGTTACGAAATGCTCGCGCTATCATCGGAGAATTTCAGTAGCAGGCTGATTAGATGCAGGATCTAAGCTCGGAAATGAGGAAGAAGATTACGGTAAACGACGGCGATGGTATTAATTGAGGTATAAGGAATTAACACGAATAATGTTGCCGACATAAAATTGAGTACGTCTAAGCATAAACGTGCTTTCATGATTTGAGGTTGATTAAAGTTGAAGTTGCACCACTTTTGCTTGCTTACATCTATACTTCACATGATATGTGCACGTGCGTTTCTAAAATGAGAAATTTCTATTCGTCTCTTTTTTTTTAATTTCGCGTTAATAAATTTACTTCTTACATTTTTTTTCTCTATATAAACTGCTCTTGTACGTACTTTTATTTAAGTCTTTTTCTGAAGCATTCATTTCATCGCTATCTGTCCGCGCTGGCAAATATTTATTTCTTCAAACTGTTCATAAGTCAACACATTAACGCGGGCGCATTGTGCGCACGTCTCACGTAGTGAGATTTTCGCAAAAACTACGACCATTTCCGCGCGATTTTTCTTTATAGAGGGTTGGATGTGTACGGGCGAGAAGAATTAAGTTCCGCTGGATGTTTGAAGTATTCTCACGCCGAAACGAATAAACTCGTTGCAACTGTACAAAAGCGTGGAGCGTGAAATACGCTCGTTGTTATTTTTATCTATAAAACTGTTGCTGCGTGCTCAAGAGGGCTGCACTGTGAGTAGATGAGGATGAAGAGCAGCGCGAGTAAGACGAAACAAGTGGAAATTCTAAGCGATCATATCTTCACGATCACGTCTATCCAAACTGCTATTGATTGCCGTAAACAAATGCTTTTCCTTATCCTATTCGCGTTAGGAATCGCGTTAAATTAAAGTCACAAAATATTACAACGTTTTTTTGTCTCACTGCATCAACTTTCGACCCATCGCTGGAGTTCTATCTTTCTTTTTGAAAATAGGTTGGGCGAATGGAGTGGTATCTGTTCCAATTTAACGGCGCGGGGATTGAAACGGCATACCACTTTCCGGTGTATCTCCTTTTCCTCCCGCTTGTGTCCATTTCGTCACTTGGTCGAGCGTGCAATATGTTCGCGCGGGGCGTACATACGTGTAAGTGCATTTCCGCTTTGAAAAAAGCGCGACGCAGGTGGCAGGACGTGCTGTACGACGGGGTAACAAGGGAGGATAGGGAGAACGTTACACGAAAAAAAAAAGATGGATAAAGAAACGGGAATGCGATTCTCCGCAATGTATTTCAGTCAGAAGCGGCTTTTGAAATTCTGACGCTTCGTCAGTTCTCTTTGGATGCATTCGCAGAGTGGCATTATCGTCGCTGTAGTTACGAGTACATCGCGCACGCTTTTTTCCTCCTCCTCTCACCTTCCCCCTCCCCCCCCTCCGAGTTGCAGCTGCAGTTTCGGCTTCTGACGTTTCATCGCAGCAAGTGGGCATCGCGTATATGGCTCTAGCTCTTTTTTAAGGACCACTCGGTGCTAAAAGTCCAATATTCCTCTTTCTCTTTCTCCGTTTCCCTTTTCCTTCTCTCTCTCTCTCTCTCTCTCTCTTTCTCCTTCTGTTTCTCTCTGTTTCAATCGTTTTATTTCTCTGTTCTCTGATGCTTTTTCCTCTCCATCAACGTTACTCACATTTCCACATTCTACCTTCAAGAACTTTTCGTTGAAACTCTCGTGGTTGCACTTAGCAGTTAGAACATATATGGATATCATGATTTTAAATATTGTATTTCAGAAGCTTTCTCAACTATCTTTTCAACTATCTTCTAGAAATTTAGACAACTGCTTTTTACGCTGCATTCTATACATTCGAACAAATTCTGCTTAAACATCGCGATACTGTGTATGAGAACGTACAATTTAGTTTTCCGTTTCAATACAGGACAATCGATAGTCACGTATTAAATTTGACATGTGTGAGTAAAAAATTATAATTATACGGAACCGATCAAAACACTCATCTAACTATAATCGTAAAAAAAAAGCATTACATCGAATAATGATAAATGTTTCGAGCTCTTTCACAAAATAGGCGACTATTTGGCAAATGCTCCTGCGACTACATCGCGTCGTGCTCTTTTTCTGCTTTCACAGATGAGTTGCACGGAAAAGGTAGAGAGAAATGCATATCGAATGGGGGATGCATAATCATCGACAACTACGACGACGACGACGAGGACGAATACAGCGACGACGGTAGGAAGCGACGAGCCACGTCGATTGAACATTGTTTACATTCGATCGAGCAAATCGGTTCGGCGCCGCTTCTTGTTTCTCGGTTCCACGCGTGAACGCGTAAGTGCGGGTGCTCACACCGTTACATTATATCCGTCGTTATGGAGGAACGTGAACGGAAGAGAGATGAAGCGATCGACGCTTGCACGGTCAACGTTCTCCACGTTGATCGCGCAGCAGTGGAAGTATCAGGAGGAAATTCCGCTTTACCGAGCGTTAAGGAAAGCGTGAGCACAACTGACAATGAGACATCGCGACTCCGATATAATTAATAAATTCCAATCAAATTTGTATTTTTAAGTCGCTCGCCAATACAGAAAATCACGTAAAGGCAATCAAGTGTTCATAAAAAAAAAGTATTTTACGTTCAAATAAGTGATTTTTCCTATAATCTCATATTCTTATTATTTTATAGCAAACATATTCTTCTTTCAATAAAGTAAAAAATATTTTTTTCTCTCTTAAACACTCTTGTTTATACTATTTTTCTCTTGATTTCAGAATAATCCTCTTAAGGTCAACATAAGAGTAAAATTCTCTAATTGTAACATTTAGAGGATTCCACGTATATTAAAATGATTTTTTTTTGTGTTATAGAATTATAAATCGCGTTTTACAATTAAGATAGAAATTTGCGGTACATTTCAACATTATTCACATGTTAAGAAGGTTTTGAAGGTTTACATAATCTTTACAATAAACACATCTTCAATAGAATTACAAAAAAAATTTTTGAACATATATGCTTTTTATATATTTTATATATTTATGATACGTAGGGATTGAATTTTTGATGTTACGAAAAAGTGGATATATAGTAAGTTAATACGGCTGAATGAATATTTTGCTATGTGCCGCTCTATTAATTCCGTATCTCGAGAAGCGAAGAGCGCAGCTGCGACCGCGATACTCTGTAACACTATCAATTCTGTGGCGTGGGAGGTTGAAATGTTTACGTACGATCGGACTGCCATTTGTTACACGATAAAGTATCAGCCACAACCCCAAACTGCGAGGAAACTTCGGTAAGCGGTCGAAGGACCACTAAATATTCCCGCTGAAAATCGACTGATATTTTCTACGTTCAGTCATATCGTTGTGGCGATGCTTGACAATTAATACGGATGAATAAACTTATGAAATTATTAAATAAAGATACATTGAAAAATACTGCCATCAGCAATGGACAAAAGAACACACTTTAAAAGATATTTGAGAAAAGGTATGAATTATTAAAGATATAAAGACTGGATCTAATACTTAAATGCTAATACCAGGGTTTAATTTCAACGCATTTCACGATATTGTAATAAGTGTAAATTTGCTTTCATGTAATGAAATCTTTTAATGTCGGTGTTCCGCTTGCGTGATCGCGTTTTACATATGTGTTCTCTTTAGAAAGGAAAAGTCGTTTATCTGCCATGTATGTCAAATCCAGTGTAGCACTAAAGTAAGTGCTTGAATGTTAATGTCGTTTATCATGTTTTTACGATGGCTTGTTATAGCGTTTTCAGATGATTAGTTTTATCGTTGATACATGGTGTGTACAGGGAATAAATTTCCGGTCCCTACGAAGTAGGAATGGATATTTTTCCGTCTTAAGAACGACGCGGCATTTTAGACTATTTAACGAAATTGTTTAAGAGAAAGTAAAATACATTTTTTTATAATTTTAGATTACCCAAAATTTATTATATTATATGAACTTATAATGAAGTAAAATTGTAACAACAAAGCATTAGAAATTTCGAAAATTAAATAGTCTATTAATTATATCGTTTTACAAAAAGATTTTATAAACTCTTTTTAAATTAACGATACATATATTACTATTATTATGTCAAAATTCATATTAATAAATTTACAGTAAATTTAATCATTGAAAGATATTAAAAGATTAAAATTTTATAATTTGCATTTAATAATTGTTACATAAATGTAAAAGCTTTGCAAAAAGCGTTTCGCTGAAATGTTACGGATAAAATCCTTCAAAACAATCATTGGATATAACCGCAGATATTTAATTTTTTTAAATAATAATTTTATGTTAAATATGCTTTTCCAAAATTTTATGAAAGATTTGAATATGAAAATAACAGCGATGATGTACAAATTATGCGATGACGTACAAATCACGACGGAGCTCCTCACGTTTGATCGAAATAACCGATAGTGTAACAATATACAAATATAAGACATTCTATTTTCGTAACAAATAAAACGTGAAGTCGACTGGAAACAGTCGTATCAAGGGAGCTGAAAGCAAATCCACAATTGTGGTGTTGTGAGACTGGTGGAGGGTGAAATAGAGCAGGAGGAGCTTTTTTCCAGTGTCCCACTTCTCACGGCAATACAAATACAGTGATCGAGTCCGTGAGGGTTGCAGGATCAAAGGTTCCTCCGTCGACCTCAAGCTTCCTCCCTTTCGACTCGCTCCTGCCCACGGTTCTTGGCGGTTAAACCCGATGGTGGGGTGGCAGTGGTCTGCCGCTGCCAATGGTGGTGTAGCTACCACCACCACCACGTTAGTACTAAATTATGTAGCATAATGGTGAAACGAAGAGGGAACGCAGGAGCTGCGGAAAACGAGGGAGAAAACGAAAGAACGAAGGGCACAGAAGGGCTTTTCTCCGGTCCATTCGTCAATGTCGTGAACCGCGCTTCTTTTCAGAATATCACAATAATGGTTAAAGTGATCCTCTTAATTCACTACTATTTATTTTTATTCGCACGTTTTTTTTTTTTCAAATTCCTCACGCTCAATTATGTTATTCTTTCAGTTTGCGAGAAACGGAAATTCCAAATGTTTTGCAGGCAATTAATAGCTCTTTAAATCAGTTTTAATATTTCCATAATCGCGTGCGCGTTTATTTCTTGTACACACACACGCACACACACACACATATGTTA
>VBVR01004978.1:0-13208 GCA_011638315.1 Tetramorium parvispinum | reverse complement strand
TATCTTATGTGATGTAAATGTTAACATTGATTGTCCATGTTTATCAATTACACTGAATTCATTAGTGCTGGTCTACAACCTTGTTTTAAGAAAATATTTTAGCTCTAAGCTGTAAGCTGTGACCAATCACAATCGAATGTAAGCAGAATAATCGACTGTGATTGGTTACTGTTTACGGCTTAGAGCTAAAATATTTTCTTAAAGTAAAGTTGTAGACCAGCATTTAAGTCTATTAAATCGAAAAGAACATTGAGAATGTAAAGAAGATAATTCACGAATATCATATAATATGAAAACAGTTTCATGATAAACTCATTTTTTATAAATCAGCGCATATAGATTAATTTGATTTTCTATTTTCTATCTATAATTGTTATGTGCACTTGTCATACTCAATCATCTACTTCATCAAAAGCATCCACGAAGTACGCCATCAATATAACATGACAAATCAATCGAGTAGCAAGAGCTTTCGAGTATATTCCTATTTTTTTAAAAAATTTCATTGATTAAATTGTTAAAATTTAATGTCTATATTGTATTAATATATTTTGCATCGAGTATAAAATCTTACTTATTCTTATACATATATTCTGTACATAAATCGAAGCTGAAGGTATCTTTTTGGGATACCTTCTTTTCTGACTATATTATAGACATAAAGATTTTACAAATACATTGATATCTGATTAAAAGCACGTAACATTTTTGGTACCAAGTTTCGTTGGTGAATGTTTTCCATCACTGTCACCGAGATCCATACCAAATGGCACAGAATTCCAAATGGCTTTGTCACTTTGATCATCCTCTTCGTTCAAAATATTGCACATCATGCGATCATCGTAAAGCGAGAATCGCGCCGTTGATTGCGTGCGACCGCGAATTTTCCTAACAGACGGCGGTAAATCACCGGGTGTCTTTATTCTCATATGCGGATCCTTCAATGCGTTGTTCACATTGGAACCCACATTAAAGACTTCGTTAAATTTATCTATGCTTTCTTGCCTGCTAAGATTATTTTCTCGCTTCTTGTTCCTTAAATTTACAAGCGGCAAAGTGGAAGGACGTGCACTGGATGTCGTGTTATCATTCTCATACTGCTTTTGCCTTCCCGTTTGTGTGGTATTTTTGTCATTCTTCTCTACTGGCATCGCCGAAGTAGAAGTCTTACCAATGATACCATTTACATACTTCCCTCCAGACGAGATTGTTACGTTCGTTTCAACAGCTTTAATCTGAACATTTTGCTTCGATAATAAATTTGACTTAGAATCTTCCCTATCTATTTGGTATCGGCTGTACGGATACATTTTCTTGTTAATGAGCAATTTCTTTAAATTGGGCCAGGCAAACAATTTCTTCCGCGGGCTTTCCTGAAGAGACGTGTCCTGTACATTCGTCTGCTTTCTTTTACCATACGAAGACGAGCCTTCGTCGGAAATTACATTTTGAACATATGGTATAGGCGTTGCTGGCCTAAGTTGTGTTAATTGAGTAGAATGCTGACTTAAGTAATCGTGCGAAACCAAGCCTTGTGCTTCTGTACCAGTTTTGAATTGATCGTTACACGCATGCTTCAGTGACTTGTCGATGAGAACGTTACCGTTACAGCCCAAGTCTTCCAACGAATCCGATTGTAACATTAGATTCCTTTCCATACATGGATTTCTGCCTTGATACGGCTGAAGCGTTTGAATATGATTATATGTCGCTACTTCGTTTGAATTTTTGACTGAAACACAGATCATCGGAAATGGTTGAAAAATAAGATTATAGAAACGTAAAATGAATAACATGGGTATTAATATCGATTACTTACAACTATGTTCGTGAGCAACGCTGTCAGATGGTGATAATGTAACTAAATTTTCAGCTATTGCACTGTCGTTTGTATTACTATCTTGCATCATATTCAATGCAAGTTGAACAACATGTACATTATCGTGATGCGAGGACTCACTATAAAGACTGTTTGTCGTTGAAGGCACTAAGGTGCAGTGAGAATTCACCATTGGACTTCCATCAGTAAAGTGCATTGTTACTACAATTTATTTTTTCTTTTAGAAATCATGTAGTAAAAATTATAGTTTGTTAAATATCAATAAATGCATTACCACGATGAGACTGCAGTTCTGAAAGTCGTTCTTCTGTACATAAAGCAGTTAAACGAGCTTCAGCATCAGCGTCCCAGCAATCTTCTATAGTTTCCTTAATCAAGCGCACTCCTGGTCTATCTACTAAGTTACCCTCTAAAAGTGGTCTGGCCTTATTACGCGATACTAAGACTTGCATCTGTTCAAATGTTGGATGAAGACCTAAAAGATAAATAAAAACATTTCATAAATAAAATTTAATAATAGTATCAAAATAGCACCAACGGATACACATTATAATTTGAAGAAATATGTTTCATGTACAAACCTATTTCGTTTTCGAATGGTTGTTTATACTGCGGTACGTCAGATCCAGGAATATAAATATCGGAACATCTTGTAACCAGTTCCCAGAGAACTAAACCCATTGCATAAACATCTATCTGTTTCAAAGAACTTTCGCAATCACGTAAATTAACAGCACCGTCCAACACTTCCGGCGCCATGTATCTCAGTGTACCCACCTAGTGTAAGTAATAAATTTTGATTAAAGAAATTATATTGTAAAAAATATAATCTTAGATATTTAGATACTTACATCATTAATTGATTTTAATTCGGCATGTTGCTCCTCTCCATTAGAATAATATTTAGATCCCGAGATTTGAACTGCCAATCCCAAATCACAAATACAGCAAGTACCATCAGATTTAATTAATATATTCCTTGAATTTATATCCCTATGTGCGATGCATGGCTTGAACTTGTCTAGAAATTAATATTTATATCAATATTAATATTAGAATGTCTAATTATACATAGTTTAATAAAAAAGTTATAAATATTTTTTATATTTTCTCAATAAACAATGCAATACGTACCACCTTTGCGTATATCCGTATGCAAATAAGCAAGTCCTTTAACTATCGAAAGACTCATTTTGCAAAATGTATTCCAATCAATAGTATGCATTCGTAAGAATTCTGTTAAGCTACCACCCGGAGCAAAACTGAGTACCAAAAGATATTCAATACTACCTTCCATGCTTATTCTTTCATCCACACCTAAAATGGGAATATAAATTAAATTTTATATTCTAATATTAAACATACGTATATTAAAAATAAAAATATTTTCATGTTATGCTTTTCGTATAATTTATTTTTAATCTATTAAAAAAAAATGCCAACCATAATAGCTTAATAATGATGGATGCTCCATAAAAGGTAGACAGTAAGTATCTCTTTCATTCTGAAAATAATTGCGATAGTGTGACGGATATATTTTAACTGCAACATCTTGGTCTCCCATACTGCCCTGCCAAACTGATCCATAGCGTCCTTGTCCTGAAATCATAATATGATAATAGCTATAGTAAATAGAATTGAGCATTTATTAATTGCGATATTAAATAGATGAAGATTCTTGATGAATTTGATTAAAGTTGAACTTGATGAGTACATACCTACAATATTTGCAAGTTTCAAGTGGTCAACTGTGTAAGTACCAGTTCTTAATGCTGTACTATCCATGAACTGATCGTTATAAGATAATGGTTTTCCTAATCTTAGTAAAATATTATTGTGATACGTTCTGTATATAATCATCGCTATAATACATATTACCAGTAATGTACATGCTATGATGATTACTGTAATAAGAATCCATCGTTCAGAGTTTGACTGTTCGAGATACTCTGTAGCTGGAAAATATTACAAAACAATATGTAAAAAATGTATTTTAATTAGTATTTCTATAAAATATCAAATTAAAAACAAACAATTTTATTTTGTAATAAATAATAGTTGCTATTAATGCTGTTGTGTGTCATCTTACTTGGCTGATTTTTTTGTGAAGAAAGAGGGTTAAGTATCTTATCCGAATCGGCAAGATTGGAGCTTGTAATGTTAAGATTACAGAAATCTCCATGACAGCAACAAAATTTTGTATTGTTCAAAGCTTTTGTAGAACTCTGAAGTGCAACGCATTCTGTATTTTCACATTTTTGTTCACCAGACTGTTTCCAACAACCTAGTCCACATTAAACAATAACATTTTAATTATATGCTATTTACGAATAACATTTATATATTTATTCATAATAAACTCCTATACGATATATACCTTGAGACAAAATAGTAATTTCAGTGCCATTTGCAGTTTTATCTTCTTGCCATAAGGCATGACAGAAATTATTACATATCTCAAACTTATCGTCTTCATTTATCTGAAAATCCAATATTTTCTAAATAATTCGTAGTTAATGGCGGTGTATGATAACTGATTAAGATGTGCGACAATTCTTTTATTTATTAATTATAAATTTTGCATAATTCAAAAAATTATAATTTTGTTTAAAACATTAGCTTATTTTTTTGTAAGTAAATTTACACATGTAAAATATATTAGCTTATTGTAAGTAAATGAATTTTACTGCACAACCTACATTATGGTCATTGGATGTCGCTTCAGGTACACCTGCTGAATTCTGTTTCGAAGAAACAATTTCAACATTTTTCTTTCTACTGGCACATTTTCTAATGGCATTGATAGGGGCTAAGCTTATGCCACACAGCAGTGTGATCAGCGCGATTGATACAATGGCTCTCATTGTGCTTTAGCAGGCCTCTTAAACCAGAACCACTTCAACAGAAGCACAGCTCCTTAAGAATTAGCATCTTTCATCGCAGTAATACACAATGCTGCCGTTGAGATTCTGAGTTCATCTGTTCGTCGTAGAGAGCAGAAAAAAAGAGACTGATAAATAATTAATGAAAAAATTTAATGTAATTTTTTTTTAATATTACAATTTTTCTTCCCATTTGTTCTTTCGCTTTCAACGATATAGAATCATACGAATACAAATAATATTAGTCTCCGACTTCTCAAGACAATGAAAATATACAATTTGGATTTGCATTTGACAAAGTCATCATGTGAAAGCGTATTCTTTGTCTATCTCGTCCAACATCGGTCTACGTGTCAGATGTTCAACAACTTACATTAATCGCGTTACGCAAAAGCGACTAGATTTTTTTTCTTAGCTTTTATCACACAAATATATATATATATAAATATGATATACGCATATACTTAATCAACACATTTTTTTTGCAACATATACTGTCAACTCTCGGCTCCAATTGCCACGACTATGGACGGCAATCCTCGCTCGCGCCGAGGCTCCTCCGTGGCGTCGTATGACGCAAATCTAACGAGCAGAAAGTAATGCGAGATCTCATCTGCGGCATGACTGATTAATCGGAGCTGCTTTACGCGGTCAGGCAGACGCGCGATATCGAGCGGGTTGCCGGGAGCTGCGGGATATCAACGGGGAAGAAACGAGGCGTTCAACGATCGCAGCTGGGGAGCGCGTCGAGGCGTCGGCGACGACGTGCGTCGCGGGCACCTCCCGGCCGCGCGGCATCCCGCGGGAAATGGGAAGGAAAAAAAAAAGGGATACGCGACGTGCATTACAAACGAAGCGGCGTACTTTGCGCGCACTTACGTTCTGCTCGGCGATCCTCGTGGAAGCCCGTTGTGGTCGACGCGCGTTACCGTGGCCGCCGTCGGGCGCGACATTGCACCGTCCCCCTCAAAACCGTGCCGCCGTGCGCCGTCGTAGCAAGCGTCGCGTGAATGCTCGTTTATTTGACAGGCAGCCCGTGTCCATTGAGTCGCGTCCTGCTCGCGCGTTCGCGAACGCATCCGCGCGCGGCCGCTTACGGCCGATTCGCACGGGAATCGATTAGGCTGACGATTATTTGCAATTTGCAAAATTGAAAATGTCCCACAAATTTGAACTTTTTTTATTTTTACTTACTTTTTTAGGAGATTAAAAAGTTTTAGGAAACGTTTCGAGAAAAAATGGCATTTTTTTGGAAACTTTATCGATTCATAATACATCAACTTTTTATATTACAATTACACATTAAAAAGGAGAAGTTTTAGGAAACGTTTTGAAAAAGATGTAGATGTTTGGCATTTTTTGGAAATTTTATTGATTCATAATACATCAATTTTTTATATTACATTATAATACAATATATTCTGTTTATTGTAATATAATATTTATTTAATATGTATCTGTATATATCTATTAGCAATATTAAAATCGTGTTATGTATAATAATTGTTTAATCTATGCAGTTTAGATATTTGATACAGAATGTCTCTAAATTGGCGATAAAGATTTTAATGACAAATTCTTTATAATATTTTAAAATAAAAAATCCAACACAAAAATGCAGAGGCTAGAATAGTTTTCGAATAGAAAAAGTTTACAGATCTCAAATAACAGGGTTAGAATTTCGCCTGTTTAAGGAAATATATTCCATGAACCGAATATTTTTGATAATGAAAGTATAAAAATATTCAAGAGTTTCATTAAGAAACTATCTAATAATGGTGTAGTCGTAATAAAACAAATAACACATTTATTTAAATTTTATCTTTATTAATCTTAATCTATTTTATCCACAGTAATTGCACTGACTGTACGCCATTCAAAAATACCAGTGGTAGCGGAAATAATAGGTATCCAAATTTCGAAAAATTTTAATTTTCAAATACTAAAGATAACAAAATTCAGATAATAAATTTAAATTTAACACCACTATCATTACATCGTTTACTGAAAAACACTTTACATTATACAATTAATAAAAATGTAACTAATAATTAATAATAAATTAATAAAATTTGATCGTTAAGAATAAATGAAAAAGACTTATTTATTATTATTAATTGAATAAAAATAAAATCTTTCCTAGAGAGCCCTTTTTTTGCTGCACATTATTTCTGCCCCCACTGTACCCTGCGTTACGTCACGGGGTTCCAAAATGGCGTAGCCAGTACCTCACCCCTCGCAGCCGCGCGTTCGCCTGTTCCGATCAATCGCCGCTCGCTCGACTTTGCGCGGGCAGATCAGCCACTCGTTGACGCCGCCGGCCAATCAGAGCCGAGCGTCGTGTCTCCGCTGCGTGTTTTCGGTATTTGTCGTGCAAATGGCGGTTGTCGCGGTGTTTGGTGCGATGAGTTCTCAGGATTAACTGCGCCATACTGCTGCCGCTGCGTTTTAACGAGAGAGAGAACGTACGACAGGGCTGTCCGGTGCCGCGACAGCGGATCCCTCGCGATCATGGTGAAGCTGCTCAAGAGATTCTTCTCCGGCGACAAGGTGTTTGCCAAAGTTCGAGGTTACCCGCCATGGCCAGCGAAGGTGAGTCGGGACGCGCTACCTAGCTAGAGCGAAATAAACATCCCGGAAGCTGGTCTAGCCGGCCGCGGCGAGCTCGCCTCGTCCCCGCGATCGCGTCGCACGCGACCAGCGACGCTGCGAGGTGCGGTGACGTAAATTATTCAATGGTCGCGGCGGAGAATCGGCGTTTGTCGCGCGCCTCTGCGTCACGGGCGACCGCGGCTCTCGCGGTGGAAGCGAGAAAAGCGCGGGACCCCCGCGGCACGTGCGACAACGTCGGCGATGGTCCGCCGAGTGGCACGTTACCCACCTCGATTAACGCGCTAACCTAATTAAGGCGCGTTTCGAGGACGCCTGCCCTCCTCCATATCGATATTCTCGTTATTTGCTTGTAATAATAATAATAATAATAATAATGCGGTCGCGTGTGTAATCATTGAGATTGCATCTCGCGGATCGTTAATGTATTCTCTGGAGGAATGTATGTCTCGAGCTTGTGCGTCGTGTATCATAGTTCACCGCGTTTTGCATCTGTTTTGCATATCGCTTCATTTGTTTGCAGGTTGAGAAAGTCAGTGATCCCAATTCCAAGAATGCTAAGTACAGCGTTTACTTCTACGGCACGGGAGAAACGTGAGTTCTTGCACTTTATGATTCGAGTTTTCTTGATGAGTGTTATTAAAGGATATTTATATTTAATTGTGTATTACTGTGGTATTAAATCTTACAGAGCTGTTTGCAAAGTCGAGGAGTTGTACACCTATGCTGAAAACAAAGACAAATATGGCAAACCTAGCCGACGAAAATTCTTTCACGAAGGAATACAGCAGCTTGAACAAGAACTTAAAAATGATAGAAACAAACCTCTGGCAGATATCGCTGCTATTAAAGGTGACTTCTAATATTATGTTTTATTAATAATGACATTCCGTAATAAAAAATGATTTCATAAAGTCAAAATAGATTAAATACAATCTTTTTAAATTGAGTGAATTATTATAATTGATGCTTTGTTGAAAGGTGCTGAAGCGACTGAATTGCCGGCTGCCAGTGCAGACAGTGACATGGAAACTTCGTTAATAATAGATGAAGGAGAAAAAAAGAAACCTGTGAAGAGGAAAACTCTTACATCTACCTCCAATACTCCAGTAAGCATCCTCATCTTTTACTTTTTGTACAGAAACAATGCTTCGGAGTATTAAATACATGTATTTTGCAATACTGTGCGAAGGGACAGTTATTGACAAATGTACTCCAAGAAAAATTGAGGGACTGCCGACAAATATTTTTTAAGTTTAAATAGTTTGTGCGATTGTTCCTTACACTTTTATACATTTACATAAAAATGAATGAAATAAATATTATATTTGTACAAATAATGAATACATCTAACAATGCAGCAAGATACTCCTGAAGTGAAGAAGAAACGTGGTAGAGGAAAAGCTGCGAACGACACATCAAAACAGGAAGCTGCTTTAGATTCGCAAGGAGAGGAGTCCCCTAAAGAGGTAGTTAGTCGCAGTGGGCGGAAGATTAAACCAAAACGCTTTGCAGATTTCTCGAGTTCAGACGAAACGGAAACCAATACAGGTAAGAACTTGTATTTGTAACAATCTTGTTATAGTATGCAATTTTCACAGAATCTATTATTTTGTAACTTTATAAAGAAATGATAAATTATTAAATAATCGACTTTTTTACTTTTGATTTAGTACACCATTTCTAATAATGCACTTAGTTAAAATATTAATCGTGTTCCAACATAACCATGTCGTTACTCGATGTAAAATTTAAAATCGATTGCTCTGATAATAACTAATATTTGAAGGTAGGAGCTCAGTAAAGAAACTTACATCAGAGCCACATTTTATGGTGGATGAAGAAACGCAGACTTCACCATCAGAAATATCTGAAAAATATCCAAGACTTAAGGAATCCAATGAAACTCGGCATTTGTCTACAAAAGAATTAAAAAGATTAGTTCTGTTGGAACAATTGACATTAATTCGCATACAGAAATCAAAATTTTTATCTGTAAATGTATCTGTCTCATAATTTTTAATTAATAAACTTTAACCATTATTTTTTTGTAAATATTGTTTAACCATTTATGTCCCTACTATTTTACAATAGATCCACTGAATTCTCTCTTTTAATTACTTTGGGAGAAGAAACTTTTCCGGAAAAATATATTTTATTATATTTATCAAAGCTTATTTGTAAAAAAAAGTCGGTTATTTACATATTTGTGTTTAAGATAATAATATAATACAATTGTGAATATTTCTGTTTAGAACATTCTGGTCGGGGTCGTAAAGCAAAAAATGAGGATTCTAATGAGCATCAAATGACACCAAATGTGACACATAAGAAAAGAGCTGCTATCGAAAGTAGGCATTTGTTTGTGGATAGCTTTTTACTTTTTTTTTCTTTTAAAATAAGTAGTTTTTGAGAGATACCGTTTATCTAATTTACAGAAAGAAATAATGAAGGCGCGATCCTTGATGGAACCGTAGTACCGAGTGGAACATCTTCTGATACACAAAACCGAGTTCTCTTAGCTCGTACATTTGCTGGAGAATATGTAGGAATTAAGCTGGATATAGACAGGCCAAAGTCCTTTGAAACTGATAAAGCTCGAGCGCAATGGGATTGGGAAACTGCTAGGAACGCTATGAAACTCAAAACACAATTAGAGAGCGGTGAAATTTTGCCAGAGCAAGTGAAAGATTTTCTAGATTTTAATGTACCCGTCCCAGGAGATGAGAAACGTTTGACAAAAGATGGTGCGATTCATCGCAAAACATATAAACTGAGGTATAGAGAAACCCTCGTACTTAAAAGAAACCTTATCTTAGAATTTATCAAGTGTTTTCATGTACAATATTATTTCTTAGATGGCTTCGTATAGAGGCTCAACTCCTACAGTTAGATGCTCAAATAAAATCAAATCTTGGATTGGATCGAGCCAATACAGATAAATGCTTACAAGCGATGGACGAAATCTTGGCTCTTCCTATTGATCCTTTAATGCTGAAGAAACATCCTCACATTGTTGAAACAGTAAAAAGGGTAAATAATATATTGAATTTTTTAATAATTTTGTAAGACTGCATTTGTCTTCATTAATTATTTTTTGTATTAGCTGCGTCGATATATTGGAAATCTAGGAGAATGGAAATTAAGCGAAGAAGAAGGGGTATGTATAAAACGAACATGCGTGTGTCATTACATATACAATATTACACTATTATTAGTTTCACTTTACTATAATATATCATCTTGTAGGCTACTTTTAAACAAAAAGCTGAGCAGATTAGACAAAAAGCTGAACATATATATAACAAATATAAGGTAATTTATCACATATAAAAATAAAAATTTAATTTAAATCTTTTTTTATCGTATACTTATCAAATGAAAAATATAGGCTATGTTTACTATACCTGAGGGTCAATCGTTTTGGCAATCATTTTCCGATCAAGTAGTCCATTTCAAAAAATTGACAAAAGATATGTCTGAAGAGAAGGTATTTTCATTGATGTCTGATCCTTGTTCAGGTAAGTTTGCTATACATCTATTTATCAAACGAATATCAAACAACTAAACTCTATGTAACTTTTTAAAAGTCTTCTTAAAATAGTTTTAAAAGGATTAGAAATTATATGAAATTAAGAAATGTAATCTGTGATATGTATTTATTATGAATATTGACATGTAGATACTGGTATATCAGGGGATTTACCTGCAGATGATAGTGGTAATCAACTGGATACAAATATAATGACTGAGGCAGAGTTAATAGCGGAACCCCAACCAGAAACAGAACGTGAAAAACAATCGGAAATGGAAGCTGAGCTGGACCCAAAAGCAAATACAGAAACCGAACCTATAGCACAAGCAGAGACAAAAGCAGAGTCAGAACCAATTGCTGAACGAGAAGTAGAAGCAGAAGTGCCTACTAGAAGTGAGAGTCCTAAAGATGATGCAACCAAGTAAAATATGTAAACTTTTTTATCTGATAATGTAAACATGCTTATTTTCTTGTACATCATTACGGTACTAAAAAAAAGAACATAGTTGAAGTATATCGGACGCATTCATAAAACGATATTTTGGGTACTATTTTTTTATGGTAGAATTGTAACTTATTTAACGAAACGTAGCTAATATCCCTTATTACATCCGTTTAATACTTACAAAATTAGAATATCATGCAATATTTATATGCAATTACGTGTTATGAAGTTTAATTAAACAGCTGACTATCAATTTCTGTTATATATTTATGAGTTTATTAATTATATTTATTTTCTGAAATCCACACGTTACTTTACGAAAATATAAAACAAAAATTTACTCTCACGTATATAGGCCATGCTTCTATAGCTGTCGTTAATGCTGCTAACGTTACTCATTGAAGAATTAAAAGTCTTAAAAATATCTTAAGCTAATTCTGTGAATGCGATCGATAGCACTTTTGCGCACATGGAAAAGTAATCTTTTAAATAGGTTCTGTTGTATTTTATTTCATAAATTGTGAGCAAGTATTCACATATGGTCACGATACACTTACATTACTACTCGATGCAATATTTGCAATCACTAACTGGACAATATCAGGCAAACATTCACTATCATAATATTGAATAAAAATGGCTGATGTAGTGGATAAAATTAAGTGAAACACATAGTATTTTTACTTGACAGTAATATAATTCTGTCATGTATCGAAATACTATCTTTGTATATTCAGCCTGTGCCATGATAAAAAATTGTAAAGAGCACATAAACACTGTTATTGACACACAAAACTGATTTAATTATTATAATTGATGTTAGCAGAATAAATACTGCATAAGAATTATAGCGCAATAATACAGATATAATTCTTGGTGTCTTCGTTTTTAACGCAAATTTTCCATCTTTATCGTGTTTTAGGTTTTTTTTTGGTCATAGGGAAACAACATTACTCATATTCATCGTATATTAAAGATAAAAATAATATGTATTATTATTGTATGCCAATGTTTCTTCAAAAATATTTATGACATAAATATAATTGTTCGTAAAATATTGTCAATCTTCTATTTTGTATAACTTAAATTATTATTATCTTCATTAAAGTTGTTGCATATTACAATAAAATTATAAAGTGCTTGTATCGATGGAATCGAAATTGTACAAATTAGATAAGTTGACAAACAATTTTCGGACATTATCACAACTTTATCATGGGCCACATGGCAATTACTATAATACATTTAATTGGTAAGTATTAAACCTTATTTTGTAATTAATAATATATGTCCAGCATATTGAAGAAAATTATCAGAAATTATTAACAATGTAATTTTTGTATCGAAATGTTTTTGTCAAAAATTAAAATAAACTATTGTAGCAGAGGCGTTACGGCGTCGAATATATTTTATCTATAGATTTATGTAGATAGACTGTGCATTCACATATCCGACAATTGACGATACATTAAAATAAAGGACAGAAATATACTTATATAGTTAGAAACATAAGAATGAAAATAAGAGAAAAAATAATGCACAATTGTTCTAATAAAAAAAGACTTGTTTCTTTTACCTTGTCCCCAACATGATTAAATTGCGTAATCAAATAAGAAATACTGTCCATCTATTGTCCGTTGACTTTTTTCTTTCAATAATAAAATTCGCAATCTATCTATATGAATCATAATTTTATCCTACAATTAAATATTTCATTATATTTTGTAATAACGTGACTGACAATTTAATATGCAACGTATTAATTCCAAAATAAGCTTAATAAATAAATGTACACAAATACATATTATATATTTTATGAAATATTATATGAAATATTTCATTAAATATTTCATAAAATATATAATATGTATTTGTGTACATTTATTTATTAAGCTT
>VBVR01004977.1:0-13177 GCA_011638315.1 Tetramorium parvispinum | reverse complement strand
ATCGCCAAGACATCATCTCAAGTTTGTCCTTATAAATCTTAAAATGGTTTTAAACATTTGTCTCTCACTCAGATTCCTCTAATTTCTCGTTGACTCAAATGAAACGCCCAAAATTTATTTTTTTGAAAACATATAATTTATTTTCGGGCATTCTGAGAAAATTTCTAAATTTTTTATTCAGTATTGTCCGTTGTCTTTAGAGTTGAAAACATTTTACCGATAAGCTTTTAAGCGACGTGCAAAATCGATTATAATTTATCGAACGTACATCCCATTAGGAATTCCCAATCTTTTCTCTTTTCATACGATATCCAGTAAAAAGTAAGTGTAAAATAAGACTAAGAAGATATTCAAGAAAAAGGGAATTTCAAACACTTATCTCTTACTTTCCTCTTGCGATAGTCAGCTTAAGATATTCTGTCATCTTGGACAAATTAAATGATACAACTCACATGATTACAAACTAAAAATCGTAATACACGAACGCGTCCCATTTTAATCCAAATAATCTACGTACTACTTGCGCGATATCTCTCGTGTCCATTTTTCAAAAATCACACGCACTACATAGTGAAAAAATTTATAAAATAATATTTAACACGAATCGAACTATTCGCATTCGCTTTGACGTATACATTTGCTGAATGGTAACAACGAACGTTTGCGTTCGCTGTTCGTTCGCTAAGTGTATAACCAGCTTTATACAATTTCCGAATGTTTTCACGATATACATACAATTTAAATAATATTTATCATAATTTTCTATAAAAGCAAGATTCGAGAGTGAAAATATATCCTTCCATTATTAACAGAGTTCGGATGTTCGTGCACGATCTCGTGTAGCACATGAAGAACCGCTGCGAGCGAGTAAGTCGTGTGTTCGTTAGAGTGAGAGTAACAATAGCAGTTGGCGCGGGCGGCGCGCGGCGGTCGTCGCATCTGCTATTGTTACCTTACTCTAGCGAGCACCCGACTCACTCGCACGCAGCGGTTCTCCGCGTCTAATTATTAATATATTTTATTACGAAAAACATGGATAAGATAATGATAAAATAGTGGTTACAAATGATTATATTTTTATTAGAAATACGTCTTTACTTCAGTTAATTGTTATATGTGCGAGCACAAAACGTCTCGGGTACTTACCTATTCGAGATGAATCGAACCGCGAATAATAAGCAGTCAATTAACTTCATAGTTAAACATTTAAATATTAATTAAATATTTAAAATTTATGTCAATTTAAATTTTCTGTAATATTCTCATTTTCTCTTGGGAAATTGAATACAATATTTGGTATCTATTACAGCATTTGATAAAATCTGCTTGTTATAATTTGCATCCACATTTCTAATTACGATAGCTAATTACTTGAATAAGAAACAACATTTACTGTATGAACGTCATATCATGATAATTCAAGAAAGAGAAAACATCGGCTGTAACAGAGCACTGTTGTAGAGCATTGTTACTCAATATGCCAGTATAATTCTCGCATCATTTATTAATTCACTCGCTTATACATAAGCTTGAAAAGAGAGATAAATAAGAGCGAGTAATAATCAGAATAATAGCGTAATTATCTAAATATGCCATAATGTGCTGTAAGAGATATTTTAAGCTTAACATATACATTGTAGCTAGTGTAGTAACATGCGAGCTCCTCATCTAGCTTGAGTTATCTTGAGTTTTCTTTGCCTATTACTCGGAGTTCTTCGTAAAGTTAGAAGAATATTGGAAAGATATACTTCCGGTTGGAATATCTAACGCATAAGAACCTAACTGTCTGGAGAGCGAGGAAATAATTTCTAAACAGCTAGTATGAAGAGGGTTACGCTAGAGAAAATTATCGCATTTTTGAAAGTCGACTTGATATTTGCTTGTTGCTGGCCAGTCGCGCGAGACGCGACAAAGTTTCAGATCGTTTGTAATAAAATATTTCGTTTAGTTTCCGGATTGCACGCAATATTATTAATTATCGAACTAATATACACGATTATTTACCGTACTGATAATATTCGTATGTTTATACACTCAAGCTGCACAGTGGGTATCTTGTTCGAAGTTCCGTTGCAGATATTGCTATTTACTCTGCAACATGATCGTCTGCAAGTAAGAGAAAACTATTTCTTAATATGTCATTAATTCAGTAACTGTTTTAATTATATTATGTATATATAATTAAATATACATATGTGTATGTGTGTCTTTTATATTCCTCTCCTTATTAAAATAAAACGTATCACTCTTAAATGAAATTCAACTACAGCAAAATATGTAATTTAAATTAAGTATTGTTTTTTTGACTGTGCAGGCAGTCATTTTCCAAATGGAAGATTATTACCGGCGAGCGACATCAGAAGAAAGAGATGTATTTCAAAAATTCGTAGATAAATACGTATATTTTTATGCAATAACATTAGGCATGAGTACTGTTTTATTGTTCGGTTCATTTCTTGAACCATTGTTTCGCGGATCTGATTCTTCGTTTCCGCTCGTAATAGAATATCCGTTTCCTGTCGATCAGCAACCGTTGCGTGCGATTGTATATTTCCACCATTCGCTTGGAATGTATCAAGTTTATTGTCAAGTAAGTTCCAATGTTTTTCTTGCGCTTCTGTTATGGTTCACATCGGCGCGATTTGAAATATTGACCAATAAATTCCGAATGATTACGAAATATTCCGAGTGGCAAAACTGCATTAGAGAACATCAAGAACTCTTGAGGTATGTCGATAATTCTTATATGGATTTGCACTATACTTCGAGAAATAAAAAAAAATTATTATTAATGTTGTATAATGTATCGTTACAGATTTGCCCAGGAAATGAGCTTATCCATTTCATATATAATATTATCATCGCTCGGAATTAGTACCTATTCCTTAGTATTCGGCGGTGTTACTATTCTCAGCGTATGTATATAATTCTTTAAAAATTACAATATATAATCGTAAATAATAAATTATATATACGGACATACAGTCTATCAACACAAATTTTAAATTAAAAAAATTACAATATGTAATATTAATTCCAATATATAGCAAAAATGGAATAATAATATTTTTTGAAAGTTTTTAATTATAAATTTTTAAAAATATTCTTTTAAATATCAGCGGCTACCACTATCCGTAAAAGCAGAGTTTTTTATCGCATGTGTTTCGTCACTGGCAAAAGTACTTCTATGCGCCTGGCCAGCTGATTATTTAATGACCATAGTAAGTTTTGAGATAAAATGAATTAATATAATAAGATATTGTGACAATGTTTCGGTACATTTGAAATTTAAAGAATATTCTAGAGTTCTGATGTCGGTGATGCCGCGTATGATTCGTTATGGTACGAACATGAAATTAATTCACGAAAGATTATGTTATACACGTTGCTCCGCTGTCAACGACCTGTAACTATAACTGTTCCGGGCTTTTTATCAGCTTTAACATTTCAACATTATTCATCTGTAAGAAAATATCATACATTATAATATCCAGTGCTTTAATTTTGCTTAATATATTTTTAGATATCTAATTTTTATCTTGTACTTTACATTTAAGATGTCTCTAGTTTAGCAAAATATTTATAATTTGTAGATAAATATATATGTATATAATTATATCCCATTGTACATATGTGTTATTATTAGAGTCCGGATGCTCATATAATAACTAGAGTCCAGATGTTCGTGCACGAACTCGTGTTGCACGCGGAGAACCGCTGCGCGCGAGTGAATCAGATGCTCGCAGCGGTTCTTCGTGTGCGACAACGGATCGTGTATGAACATCTGGACTCTAGTTATTATATGAGCATAATTTTGTCTAATGTTTCAGTTGTATTTACACGCTATTTTCAATTTGTCAATTTTATAGTATATCTCGACGGCATTCTCTTTACTGACGACATTTCGATTGATTCTTTCCGAGGATGATACCAAATGAAATAGTACGGAGAGAAGACTAGTTTTTTAATTCTTGGGATTTTCTTGAGTGTGCAACACAAATAGAGCAAAAAGATATGCTAATTATATATATATATATATATATATATATATACGCAATAAAATTTATGTATCAATAAAATTCGAAAAATTTTTCGTTGACAGATACCTAATAGATGTGAAAATAATTGATGACAATCTTTCTTCTACCAATATTGTATATAATATACATATACTGACAGAACTATTATCGTAATGCGTGCTTCTTCCCTCTGTTCTATTATCTCTAAACCATCGTATATCTCTCTAGTAATTATGATTAAGATTACGTGTGTCGACTCGTGTAGGTAGGTAAGAAAATAATTGTACTATTACGCTTCAGCGTCATTATTTGCTAGTGCAAGTTGAATAATTCGTAAACCTATGCACGGCTTCATACGCGAGTAGCAAAATTATGAAGGAGGAAATGCTAGGATATTAGAGGGGTTGCTTGTGTTACAGTTTGTATCGAAGAAATTTTATGCCAGCAGTTAATACACGTGAGTGGTAAATATATACGCGCGTCTTTAACACAAGAGGTAGTTTCTTCTGACAAAATTAGTTCGTATCACGCTGTGTAACTCTAACAAACCGGTAAAATTCAACGAGCAATTGTTATGGTGACGGCACTGACGCTGGAGAAACTTAAATAATTGTACTATTACGCTTCAGCATCATTATTTGCTAGTGCTAGTTGAATAATTCGTAAACCTATGCGTGGCTTCATACGCGAGTAGCAAAATTATGAAGGAGGAAATGCTAGGATATTAGAGGGGTTGCTTGTGTTACAGTTTGTATCGAAGAAATTTTATCCCAGCAGTTAATACACGTGAGTGGTAAATATATACGCGCGTCTTTAACACAAGAGGTAGTCTCTTCTGACAAAGTTAGTTCATATCACGCTGTGTAACTCTAACAAACCGATAAAATTCAATTCAACGAGCAATTGTTATGGTGACGACACTGACGATGGAGAAACTTATCGCATTTTTGAAGGCTGATTTATTGTTTGCTTGTTGCTGGCCATTACCACCAACCGCCACGAGATGCGAGAAAATACGTAATAAAATATTCCGCTACTTTTCCGTCCTGCATGGAATGATTATGGTGATTGCGATATTATATACGATTTATCGCAATCGGACAGATTTATTTTTGATAATGAAATTATGCTGCGAGTTATGTACCACTACTGAAGTTCCTTTGCAAATAATGTGTTTCTCAATTCAATACGATCGCCTCCAAGTAAGAAGCATTATATTAATTTTTTACCACTACATATCGTTGAATAATAATAACAATAATTAAGAGAATTGATTTTCTCTGAACAATAACGACAAGTGTATCAACATTCTTTAAGCTTCAAAGTAAAATAACCATGATTTTCGATAAGGATAAAATATCTTAATATTTAATAGAACATATTGTTCACTCTATTTTTGTTATATATGAACTGATAAATTAAAATGTTAAAATAGGCTAGAGCTGCTGTAAAGTTTAAATCGGCAAAGTAATAATATCCTCTTGTATCTATGTCCACATCGCGAACTTTCTTGTTTAATCATAGTTGTGATTCAATTGCAGTACGTAATATACGAATTGGAAGATTATTGCAAGCGAGCGAAGCCAGAGGAGAGCATCATTTTTCATCAATATATCGATAGTTGTAAATCGATTTATATAGGCTCAATATGCACCTTCACCATTACCGCCTTGTTACTCATCATCAGTCCTGTAGTAGAACCTCATCCTTTTCCCATCGACATAGAATATCCATTCTCGGTGGACTATCAACCTTTAAAGATTATCATTTATCTACATCATATATTACTCATATATCAAAGTTATACCCAGGTATGCGCAAATATTTTTATCGCACTTTTGTTGTGGTTTGTGTCAGCGAGATGTGATATCTTATCAAATAGATTCCGTGCCGTAACGAAATTTATCGAGTTGCGTGCATGTATAGAGGAACATCAACAATTATTATGGTAAATAAAAAAATTAATCAATCTATCTTTATCTATAATAGTCATCAATTTATTCCAAGATAATTGATAATTAATCATTCTTGCATGTGGTTTAAAATGTGTTAATTTATAACTGATTCTGATACACAAAACAAACATTTCTTTTTACTATTAAACAATATTTATTGTTGAACATGAGTGACATTCAACTACTTTTACATCGAATGTTAATCTTAAACAAGATTTTGATCGAAATAAAATATTATTTTAGGTATGGAAGCAAAGTTACTCTTTCTATTCGATATGTAATGTTAGCATCGTTAGCTGTCAGTACAATAGTTATTATTTTTACTGGTTGCACTTTTCTTAGCGTGAGTACAAGTCTTGATTTTACTATTTTAGTTAACAAAAAGTAAATATTCTTAATACATTCTTCGATTTTTTGCTCCTATAAGCATCATGTAAAACTTTTATAATACCGTTTTCTCATGATTTCCATAAGATGGTTCATTTATAATAGTTAATTCCATAATTAATTCATATATGTTAATTTAAAGGACATTTCAATATTAATGTGCAAAGCGCCATATCTATCGTTATCTCGTAGCGACAACCAATGTCAGTAAAATCAACGTTCTTAATCTTTTTCATTTCATCTCTCGCAAAAGTATACTTGTGTGCGTGGCCAGCTGATCATCTATTAAGTGCAGTAAGTTACGTTTACATGTCGAGATGTAAATAAAACTCGATACATTTAAAAATTAATATTCTAGAGCACTAATGTTGCGCACGCTGCATATGATTCGATATGGTATAACGGAAAAGTTGATTTCCAGAAGAACTTTTTACATACTTTGTTGCGTGCCCAACACCCTATAGCTGTAAATGTACCCTGCATGTTACCGACTGTTTCGTTAAATTATTACGCCTCAGTGAGTTGTATTCATTTTATTATAGTATTTTTTTATTAATTATAATATCATTTTTGTTTTATTACTTGATAAATGCATATGCTTGAGACAATAATATCATGCCTGTTAATTTTCCTCCATTCTTTTTTCTTTAAAATATGCATAAATGAAAAATTACTTATAAATTTTCATATACATATACATACATGTATTTATGTTAATATGTTTCTCACAAATATTTTATTTTTTTTGTAATAAACGTAAAAATAAATTTATTTAGTATATATTTTATTATTATTATTTATATTCCATATGATAAAATTTTTATTTTAGATTCCCTTTTGCTATACAACAATTATAAGTTTAAACTCTATCCAAATTAAAAGAATTATATTTGTCATATTTTAGTATGTCTCAACTGCCTTCTCCTATCTGGCCACTTTTCGAATTATACTTGAAGAAAACGATGAGGATTAATTGAGGATTGATGCAGATATGTATGATGATAATATATTTGCTTATGCTGTTGTACAAGTATTTTTTGTGTAATTGTATATTTATCATAAAAAGTATTTCTAAATGAAAATTAAGATCGTGCTCATTGATTTCGCTTTTAAATTGAGATCGATATGATTATCTCCGCATAAAAAGTCACAACGAGCTGTGTCTTGTTTAAAAATTGAAATTCTAGCGTTTCTGACATATTTCTAGTGTATTAAATAATAGATTTCAAATAATTAATTTATGTACTACTAAAAAAAAATACGGAACACTTTTCACGTGCTAAAAAAATGGATTATTTTCAAACTGCTGTAACTCGGTGACAAATTATCGTAGGCACAAATTAAAAAAAGCATTTTTTAAAGGTTGAACCTTCTTCTATCAAATTCTTTTTGTGGATTCTAATTATCTCCTTTCTTTACAAAACGGCAGAATGATGAAGCTTGATCTGTCAAAATAAAAAATTTTAATACGATTTTGCTGCATTACATCTGGCGTACAAAAAATCGTAGAGAATTTCTGTTATCTGCGTCTTATAGCAGGATCTCTCCCCTTTAATTTGAGTGATTACTGATCGCTGTGCGATCAGTTTTTTTTAGTAGTACATAAATTAATTATTTGAAATCTATTATTTAATACACTAGAAATACGTCAGAAACGCTAGAATTTCAATTTTTAAACAAGACACAGCTCGTTGTGACATTTTTTTGACCGAGTTATCGAGGTTTGAAGAAGAAATGTCATTTTGACTTTGATCGGTTATTACTCGTAAACAAATCAACATACAGTACTCCGCGAGAAAGCTGAAAGTCAGCTTTTTCAAACGCTGTTATTGTTTTCTTCTTAGTCTTACTCTTTCTAAGAAAAAATTAAATTCAAATATCATGTAAGAAATCACATATTTTAAGTTTCTTCTTTAATTCAATATATTGTCATGAAAAAAGATCCAATCAAATCACTAAAGCAAAGTGATTTTGTAGTTTAAATATACCACCATAAAAAACAATAACGTTTATCAGTTAAAACAATTTTATTCCATGTGTCCACCATTCTTGAAATTGTCTAAATTGCTAAAAACTAAAAAAACTATCGATATTACGTTAAAATTAAAACTTTAAACTTGAAAAATGCATGTTTAATTTATTGAGACGTTTTTTTATATTTACTATGGTAAAGCAGATCAATTCTCTTTGTTTTCAACATTTAGATTAGATCAGCCATCAAAGTCAATATGACCATTTCATCTTCAAACCTCATTAACTGGGTTAAAAAAAATCGCACCATGATCAGCAACCACTCAAATTAAAGGGAAAAGATCCTGTTATAAGTCGCAGGTAACAGAAATTCTCTACGATTTTTCGCTTCATCATTCTGCTGTTTTGTAAAGGAAAGAGATAATTAAAATCTGCAAAAAGAATTTGAAAGAAGATGTTTTAAGCTTCAAAATGCTTTTTGGATTTTGTCTCTGCGATGATACTTTGCCGAGTTACAGCGGTTTGAAAATAGCCCAAATTCTTAGCATGCAAAAAGTGTTTCCTATATTTTTTTGAGTAGTGTATAATGTCGTTTATTAGTTCCAAAAATAATACTGCTTTTTCTTTGAAAATCAATTGTGCCATCTTTTATATATTCATGTATATATATATATGTATATATATATATATATAATATATATATATATTCTCTTTGTGTGTATATATATATATATGTGTGTGTGTATAATATACACGTCCGTAATTATAAAAGTAGTTATTACTAAAAGTATAATCGTATCCTTTTACATTGCGTAAAATTTTTTATTTGAATCCGATTATGAAATATAAAGTGTTTCAAACAAGATGATAAAGCAGACAAAATAATAATGCAACCGAGGTAATAATAATAGATGTATAAAATTTTTATACCTAATCAACAATATAAATTAATAATTTATCCAACATATTTCCAGTTACTTATATTCATTGTGTTTCTGTTTAGCTGAATTTACTTTATCCATACTATCTTTATTATTATATGCAATCCATTTTACTGAAATTTTTACCTCTGTTAAATAATCCTATAAAAATAGTCGACAGAGCGTGGGGCAACACACGTCGAAGCACCCATTCCTTTTACAGCTAATATCGCTCCTGTGCTCGAGCGTCTTTCGTCTCCACGAGCAGCTTACAAACTACGAAATGAGAGGAGTGGGGATGACAGTACGAAAAATCAGCCGAGAGGTGCAAACCGGCAGCAGGCCTAATTATGATATATGTGAGACAATCACATAAGGGACCGTGCAACTTTGCTTCACCGTGCTGGTTGATAATTATACTTCACTGTACTGGATTCAATTATTACTAGACAATTACCATTAGATTGCAACATGCGTGTAGCGTTTGAAAGTGCTTGCAAGTACGCGGTGGCTCGGCGTTCGATGCATATGATTAATTGAGCGATCTTTCTCTTTCTCTCTCTCTCTCTCTCTCTCGTCTTCGTCATATGGTGAGAAATGTAGTCAAAGGAAAGGTTTTATCCAGTTACTTATATTCATCGTATTTCGGTTTAGCTGAATTTACTTCCTCCATACTATCTTTATTATTATGATGTATTATGATGTATGTGAGACAGTCACATAAGGGACCGTGCAACTTTGCTTCACCGTGCTGGTTGGTAATTATACTTCACTGTATTGGATCAATTATTACTAGACAATTACCATTAGATTGCAAAATGCGTGCAGCGTTTGAAAGTGTTTGCAAGTACGCGGTGGCACGGCGTTCGATGCATATGATTAATTGAGCGATCATTGTTTCTCTCTCTCTCTCTCTCTCTCTCTCTCTTTCTCTCGTCTTCGTCTTCGTCATATGGTGAGAAATGTAGTCAAAGGAAAGGTGTCTAATTAGACGATCGTAAAATCGCTCCTCTATCAAGTTTCCAGGTAGTAATCATAGAAATTGAGAGCCTCGGAAGCTTCAATACTTTCACTAAACTTTCCTAGAAACTTTCTTTTTTTCTGATAAAATTACTTTTGTTAATATAACCAAAATAATAATTCAAAAATATTGTTTCATATAAAATTCTACATTTCTAAAAGTAATATAGCTTCAAATGAAGCATACGAAGCATTATAGGTTTAAATCATGTTTGATGCGTGTGATTTATTAAAAAATTAAATTTTGCGATATTATAAAACTAACAATAAGCTAAACTTTAATATACGTACATATAATACAATCACACACATACACACACACACACACACTTAACTGAATAATCACTATGATTTATGCAATTGTAATCAGTGTTAATGTAATGTTAAAACTTTTTATACTACAATGCATTGTAGACATTGAGATTCGTTGAGAATCAATGCTCCCTGCTCTCTCTCTCTCTCTCTCGGAGGGTAGGATATACATGTACATTGCTTATATCGTATGTCATTTGGCGTTTCTCACGATACAGTGTGTTATTATACCCGCAGCAAATTATCTTAGCACAATTACGAGGATGATTATATTACCGTTTACACGATGCTAGCTTGTATATTTCTGTCTTAAACATGGAGAGAAAGGTAACGCTGGATAAAGTAATCGCCTTTCTGAGGGTATACTTGACAGTCGCTTGCTGTTGGCCTCTTCCACCGAACGCGACGAAGCCTCAGAGACTTGTTCGCAGTGCCATTCAGTGTGTTTGCCTCGCGAACTCGATAATATTCAGCATTACGTGCGTGTGGATGCTCTGCAAGCACAGTGACGATGCACTTGTAGTGATGAAATTAGGATGTCAATTGAGCGCCATCGTGCAAGTTCCACTACAGTTAATACTTTTTGCCATGCAAAACAAGCGTTTGCAAGTAAGATTCTTATTTATATTAAATTGGCAAAGAAGCTGTGCTCTACTTGTAACTTTCTACAACCAGCAATCTGTACCTCTGCTCTCAGATTTATAGAAACTATTTATATCTGTAAGATATATCGTAAAATCGATCAGACACATTTTATTTAATACGATTAAACTATTAAACTGCTTAAAAAATAAATAAATATAAATATCTTTAAACAGAAATACTTTTTATTTCTTCTACATTGTCTTTTGAAATTTTGCCACTGAATTAATTATTCTATGTGAAATTCGGACAATTCATTAATTAAGAATAAAATATGAAATATTTTATTAATAATTTTCATATGTATAAAATAATGAAAGAACTATAATATGAGCTTTGACAATGCAGTTTATTATTTTGGAAATGGAGAATTATTATCAGCAAGCACAAAAATATGAAAAGGAAATTTTCCAACAATATGTCGACAAATGCAAACCATTTTACGGTATGTACAGTATTAGCTTTAATTCATAAAAAGGAATTTTTTAAAATAATAAATCGATTATTGTAGGAAGCATTCTTTGTTGGTTGGCAATGACAGGAATCAGCGTTATAATGACGCCTTTATTTTCGTCACAACCGTTTCCATGTGAGGCGGAGTACCCGTTTAATGCAGAAGTTCAACCATTGAGAACTTTCATCTATGTGCATCATATATTTATCTCTTATCAAAGTGTGATACAAGTTAGCACCAATACCTTTCCTGCTCTCCTACTGTACTTTGTAGCCGCCAGATTCGACATTTTGTCCGTTCGATTTCGTACAATGACGAGCAGGAAAGAATTGATAGAGAACACGCGCGAACATATTCTATTACTTAGGTATATAATACAGATTAAAAAGGTATCTTAGATATAGAATTGAAGAAAATTAAATGCAATAATTTCGAGTTGTTGTAGAATAATTATTTTATTTTCTGTAAGCAAATATTTGTAGATATGCAAGAGAAGTGACGCATGCAATTCGTTACATAGCATTATTATGCGTAACTTTTAGTACTGGCGCGGTAATATTCGGTTTTCTTACTTTTATGAGCGTAAGTATAATGCCTTCCTGTGAGAAACTTCTCTTATACAAAGTATATTCCATGAAAAAAATTTTATCTCATAATAATGCTGCATGATTTTCTCGTTTATTGCTTGTGGAAAGTGACGTGTTTCGAACTTAGTAAAACATTTGTTTCTTGTACAATGCAATGTATTACACAGTATTTTGTTACATATTATCTTTTTCCGATATTTGCGCGTTACAGCGTCATCCATGGTCAGTGAAATGGACGTTTCTTATGATAGCTTTTTGTGGCTTTGTGGAACTTTATATGTATGCCTGGCCAGCTGATAATGTAATTAGCACGGTTAGTTATTCATATCAAATGAAATAATTACATATATGTAGTAGAGAATATGGTAAAATCCCAACTTCTTCTAATGTAAATTTTTGAAAATTTTTATTAGAGTACCGACATAGCATCTGCCGTCTACAATTCACCGTGGTACTTTAACGATCTGACCATGCGGAAGATTTTAATATTTATCATATTAAGAAGTCAGCGTCCGGTTACCGTTTCAATTCCATGTGCATTACCAACCTTGTCCATGAACTACTATGCATCGGTAAAAGTGTATTGTATTATTTTACTATTTTATTATTGTTTATCATTTTTTAGATGTTTTTCCTTTGAATTCATTTTTTCTTAGATTTAATTACCATTTTGTATTAAAAAAATATTATATTTATTATTTTTCAGTATATCTCGACAGTTTTCTCGTACATGGCATTTGTGCGTATTATGATGGGTCAAGAATAGAAAAGGCTCAACTTTAAAGTAAAAATCTAAAAATTTTATTTTTTTGGAATGTTTGCTATGTAGCACTATAATAATATAATAAAAATGCGTATTTATTAATAAGAATATCTTGAAGTTATCCATAGAGGGAGGGAGGGGGGAGAG
>VBVR01004976.1:0-13215 GCA_011638315.1 Tetramorium parvispinum | reverse complement strand
GGTGGTGGCGGCGGTGGTGGTGGTGCTGCGTTTGACGTTATTTGCTGAGGAACTATAGGTACCACGGTCTTTATTAACGGCTGATTTGGAGAAGAGATGGTCGGTGGACCTAGAGAGTGCACGGACTTGTGAAGTAGGTGAGACTGACCGTGAGCCACGATCACAGGACTGGGCGTAGAAGAGCGAGGTACGTGCGTGGTTAGAAGTTGAAGATTCGACACCTCCTGTTTCTGCCTTGGCGACAGCAGATTGCTGTCTGTTGTGATGGACACGGAGATTTGCTTCTGCGTTCTGGATGACATGGTGTAATTGTCCGTCACGTAAGCAGGTTTGCCGAACACTGGGCTGGATGTGCTGGCGTTGATCTCGATCTTCGCCGTCTCGGGTATGTAGGTGGGCGGTTGATTCGGCGAGGGAACCTTGGGAGAGGTGGACGCTTTATTGGTTGGCTCCGGGATAACGGCTGGTGATAATTTCGGTTCCTCCAGTCTCTGAGGCGGTTCATTCGGGTTTATGGGAAGCAGCGTCTCAATCACGGATTTGCCGCCTAGGGAAGCATCGCGCGAGCTTTTGACTTGTATACCGGAGGCCAGCGGTGGCACCGGCATGTAAGGCCGTGGTGGGATGTTCAGAGTCAACGGCGGTAAACCACCGCGTGGATAGCCGGGCGCGGGTGCCAACATTCCCGAGGCATGCTGTATCACAGGCTGCTGAGTTGCCGCGGTTGAATAAATTTGTTGAACCGGCGTTTCGGGTCTATGGGCGGGGATAGGCACGCACACCGCGATCTTAGTAGGCGGCGGCGACGGTTTCCTTTTCCCCACGTTGGGCACGTGCGGAGTCAACGTGGGATTCCGCGACCATTGGCCGTTAGGCGAGAGCGGCTGAGAGACGCGCGGTGATGGTTGAGACGGCACCAAAGGCGGCATTCTTGACGGGACCAATGGCGGCAACGGTGTCGTGTTGGAGGAAGACGAGCAGGAAACTGTCGTGACGTTTTGCATTTTGGGAGAGGCTTGACGCATCGGCACCATTTGAGATTGCGGAGACACAGGAAGCCTCTGATACAGAGGCTGCACCGTTATCGGCGATGGTCGCGAACTCGGAACGGAAAGTGTTTTCGGTACGTCGCTTGTGATTGGCACGCTACAAGGTACCAGCATAGGCTGCTTGTACTGAGACGGCGGCGGCGATACGGATGTTCTTCGCACTTGTGCTGTTCTCTCTGGACTCGCGATGTCGGCGTCGGACTCGTTAGTTTTCAACTGGTGAGGTTTCGCGGGTTCCCGCAACTTGTGCTCGTTCAAACTCCAAGAGTGAGCGATAACGGAAGTCGGGGGACTCTGTGGCTTCGTAACTGCGGCTGGTAATCGCACTTCCATCGGCTTTTCGGGTGTAGCCAGGACAGGCGTCATAGGCGATGCCTTTGTCGGGGACTTGTAGAATGATGGTATATCCGGCGTCTTTGGAGGTTGCGTGAGATCGACCGTCTCGTAATTCGGATCCTCCTCCGTGTCCGTGTCAATTTGGAGATCATGCTCGCTCTGCGGCGTATCCGCTTTCAGGTCTGCGTCACCGTCTCCCGTCGATGCGTTGAGACTCTCAACCGCTTGCTGCATCTCCTCGACATCTTCCTGAGGCGCCTCAGCCGGTGTCCCAGCAACCCCATCGGCTTCCGCTTCCTCCTCTTCGCCCTCATAAGAGAAGTCCTCCGTCGAGGCGCCGAACGTTTCCTCGAGCAAGGCTGCAACGGCATCCTCCGTTTCCTCCTGTGATATTGCCACTCGTGGTTTGTCCTCGCTCTGAGCCGGTGGTGTCGTTGATACAGGTACTTCCGATTCCTCTCTACTGTTTCGCGATTGACAATTGCTATCCCTTTCGTCTGGCTCTGAGATACTTTTCACAGCGTTCTCGTGGATCGTCTCGTCTATTTCTATTCCAAAGCCAGGTATAAGTTTGTCCTTTTTCTTCTCCGACTTGGGAGTCTGTATATTACCGGTCACGACTGGTGGCACGATCGGTACGTTGGAAGTCACCTTAGGTATAGGACTTAAAAGAGTTTCTCTAGGCGTGGGCAAGCTGGGTGATATTGTCTTAGATACTAATGGACTGCTCGCTCTTGGTGGACTAGGTTCGGCACCCAAGTAAGGTAATTCGCCGGCTTTTTCATGATGGTGATGATGGTGATGATGGTGGTGATGGTATTCCTTTCGACTACGTTCCTCTTTCGACTTCTTCCGCTTCTTCTTCTTCTCCTTGACTTTCTCCGGCACTGTCGTAGGTGTGGACGGCTCGACGCTGTCATTATCATCGGTGAATCGAAAGACATCATGATCGTTGGGTTCCGTCGGGCACGCGGGCGCGGCTTTCGGAGAGCTCGGTATGCCCAGGAGCTTCGCCTCGATCTCACGCCCAGCTTCGGCTAGATCAACGCTGTTCTCATCCTCCGGCTGATGACGCCGTTTCTTTTCCGTCTTTCGTCTCACTCTGTCCATGTCGAGTGAGCTGCGACCACCATCGCTGTCCGAAGCGTAGGCGCTGTTCTCCGACGTCATGTTGCCGAATCTGTTGAAGAACGTGTTTGATGGACCATCGTCAACGTCGTCCGAGAGAGGGCCGAAGATGTCCTCCATACGTTGCGAATCCCTCGCCTCTTGCCTATTAAGCCTTTTTCGTCTCGCTTTGGCTTTGTCTTCTCCGTTCCGATCGCGCTTCTTCTCCTTTTTACTACGTTGTTTCTTATCGGTCCGCATTCTCTCCTCCACGTTCTCCAACACTGTCGTGACAATGGTCGTAGCGGCGGTGACAGTAGTCAATTCCGTGCCATGATTCGGTCGGCAGTCTGCATTCGACGTGATAACGTCGATTTTATTCTTATGCTCTACATTCGGTTCAATCTTCAAATTCTCCTCGCTCGAAATGCTGTTCTTTTGACGTTTCTGTTTCTTCTTGTGTGACTTCTTTCGCGAATCCCTCTCGTGATTATTTACCACTATCATGGGATGATTTGCACGGAAACCAACAGCAACTCGCTCATCCTCGTCGGACGTACGAGGCTCCTCCTTGATGTTCGTGTGCACACTGTTAACGATAACGTTTGAAGTCTCCAATGGATTCTGCTTCTCCTCAGTATCGGCAAAGCCGAGATCGACGTCGCTTTCGAGGAACCTCTCCGTCTTTACAGGTTTCCGGATTTTGTTGTTGAATGGTTCCTCCTCCTCGCTCGTGTCCGAATGAATACGAGATCGTGAGCCTTTCCTCGAGAGGGACTTTGTTCTCGTCGAGTCTGATTCGGAGGTAGCCTCGTCCTCGGTCAGAGCTTTGCTGCTCACTGAATCTCCGTCCCAGGATGTGCTCTGCTTCTTCTCCTCTCGCCTGGCGCGACTTTGCTTCAGCTGCGAAAATTTATCCTTCAGACGTACTTGACGCTTCTCCTCCTCCAGTTTCTGCATGTTCTTCGTCGAGCGGGCTTTCACCTTGTCGTACATGCTAATGTAAGCAGGCTCGTCGTCGACAATATCGAAAATCGAATGCTTCTTAGGCTCGTCGCTGTCTGTATCCGTGGCCGATGGATTCCTCGCTACTTGTATTTCGTGAGTAGAGAGAGGACCGTCGTCCACGTCGCTATGCGAATTCACTGTAGACTGTTGCTGCTGATGAGGCTGCGCATCTCTGTGATTCGTCCCCACGGAAGATTGCTCAGTCGACGGACTCGAGTCGTTTCTCTTGGAAAGTTCTAATCTTGATAGAAATTCTTTGTCGGATTCATGCGAGACTCTCGGGCTACGCTCTCTCGACTCCTTCTCCGATCGATTCCTCTTGCTTCTCTGCTTCTCTTTGCTTCCACTGTCTCTCGAGTTGTTTTCCCGTGTCGATTCGCTATGCGTCCCATCCCTACTGTCTTGCGTCGCGCTACCGCTTTCCTTACTGTCTCGACTCTCCCTACTTTCTCGACTAGAACGATGCGAATCGTTACGATGCTTGCGATCTTCGGATCTCCTGTTTTGTCTGGACCGGTCTTTGCTGTCTCGACGATGATCCGAAAGTTTCACACGCTTAGAATCCTCGTCCGTGGGGCAATCCTGCGACGAACACCTGCGCTTGATCGGCACCGGTGCCGGAGCGACTTGACTCTGAGATTGCGTTATAGAGGGATGTAAATGATTTTCAGTCGACTGCCGTCTGTTATCGTCACGTTCTCTCTTCTCTTTGTCCTTCTCTTCGCGCTCTCTTCTCTTCTCGCGCTCGGCCTTCTCTTTCTCCCGCCTCTCTTGATCTTCGCGTTCCCGTCGCTTCTCCCTCTCGTGTTTTTCCCTCTCGAGTTTCTCGAGTCTCTCCCGTTCCTCTTTCTCACGTTTCTCCTTTTCCATCTTTTCCCGCTCTTCTTTCTCTTTCCGTCGCTCACGTTCCAGCCTCTCTTTCTCTTCCCTCTCACGTTTTCTTTCCCGTTCAAGACGTTCCTTCTCTTCTCTCCTCCTTTCTCGCTCTAATCTGTCCCGTTCTTCTTTCTCTCTTCTTTCCTGTTCCTCCCGTTCTCTCTTGAGACGCTCTTTTTCTTGCTTTTCACGTTCCAAACGAATTTCTCGTTCCTTCCTTTCGCGCTCTTCGCGCTCCCTCCTTTCACGCTCTTCGCGTTCCCTCCGTTCTTGCCGCTCCTTCTCCTCTCGTTCTCTCCTTTCACGATCGATACGTTCCTTCTCTCGTCTCTCCTTTTCTTTAAGCTCATTCTCCTCCCTTTCTTTCCTTTCGCGTTCTCGTTCTTCCCGTTCTCTCCTATCTTTCTCTAGTCGTTCCTTGTCTTGTCTTTCCTTCTCTCGCCTCTCTTCGTCCTTTTCACGCCTCTCGCGTTCCTCCCTTTCCTTCTTCTCTTGTCGGTCACGATCTTCCTTATCCCTTCGCTCTTGTCTATCACGATCCTCTTTGTCCCTCCTTTCTTTCTCCTCTCGTTCTTTCCGCTCGT
Source organism: Tetramorium parvispinum (assembly GCA_011638315.1). Taxonomy (NCBI): domain Eukaryota; kingdom Metazoa; phylum Arthropoda; class Insecta; order Hymenoptera; family Formicidae; genus Tetramorium; species Tetramorium parvispinum. Next base: position 8,255 of record VBVR01004976.1, on the reverse strand, counting down.
ACCTTAATTCTTTGTTTTCCTTAAAGTCTCTACTATGATTATCCGTGCTGCCGATGTCATTCATAACGTTTGAACTTTCTCTTTCTTCTCTGTCTTTGCGATTTCTCTCAACATCGGGTTCTTCTTTCCGTGATTTTCTCTGACAATCTTTTCCTTTACTGTGTTTCGACTCCCTGCTGTCCTTTCCGTCGCGGGAATCTCTACTCTCTCGACTGCTGCCGCTCGTTTCCTTCCTTAAACGAGAACGATTCAAATCTGTGGAAGATGTGGATAATGACGATGAAGCGGAAGAATTGGATGAGGATGTTATGGAAGACGGTGGAGCTATCGAACTGGTAGTAGTCATGGAAGATATCGCGCCTGTTACGGACATCGTCGTTGTCGCTGCTGCCGTAGACAATGTTGTCGCAACAGGTACCACTGTTGTTACTGCAGTCGAGAAGACATCCGTTGACGCCGCGGTCACCGTGGGCGACGCGGTAGTCGCAGAGATACTCAATCCTCGATGTGTCGACGCTCCGAGGGTGTGAATGCTACCTATGCTACCACTGCTGCTTAGAAGACTACTGGCTGACGCTAAACCACTACCGTTGCCACTATTGGCTGTCGTTCCACTAACAAGACCGATCGGTAGAGAAACCGGTGGTAATTCAGGACTAACTGTTTTAATAGAAGTACCAGGTGTAATCGGCGTCGCCGGCGTCGGGTGTATGCAGTTATGCTGCACCATCCGCGGATCGGTTTTCAGCATCGACGGTGCCATAGAGATCGTCGTCGCCGTCAAACTCGCGGACAATGACGTATTAATGCCGACTTGACTAACCGAAGTACCGCTGGTCGGTTGTACCGGCGGATGACTAGGAAACGGATACTGCAGACAAACTTTGCTGGTACAGCTACCACTAGTAGTAAGACCAGCGGTACTCCCGATCATAGAACTGACGCCAATAACACCAGTAAACTCCCGCGGTTCGTACTTTTCACTAAAGTTCTCCAATCGCTTCGAGTCCTCGTCGAACACGCTTCTTTTCGCGAGAACCGATTTCACGATATCGGAAGGCTGCACCTCATGGAGATCCATGTCGAGCAATTTATGCCGAAATCGGAATCTTTCCGAAGCGCTGGCGTCGAGCTTTGCCAACGCGTCACCGCCGGCAGCACTCAATGCTCTCGAACCCGACCACTTTTCGTACTTTTCATCCAGAGAGCGTATCCTCTCCTCCAGACTAGGCGACTGCGGCGCTGTCTCGCTGTCGGAACTGGTTGGGCTCGAGCTGGCATGTCTCGGAGGCGGCGAAGCCGGTGGTTGGGGGGCGGCACGAGGACTGGGCGCAGTAGACAAGCTGGCACATGGCGGACTAGCAACCTTGGCGAGACTGGCACTGCTCGATCGAGTGCTGCTGCCGTTGTTGTTATTACTACTGCTTGTGTTGTTGTTGTTGTTGTTCAACATTTGTGCCGCAAACCTTGGCAGAGGCAACGACAATGGACCCTCGTGACTCCTTTCTCTAAATCGCCTTGGCTCGCTAGGTACCAAATTCTCCGGTCGCTCGTCAACGAGAGGAGTACCTGGTCGAGATCCATCGTGATGCTCGTGATGCCTAGAAAAATATCGTTTTACTTTAGTTTTGACAATTCTCTTAAATGCTGCTTTTTTCAACTTGCTTGTTAAAAATCATAACTTACCTGCTAGTGGTATCCCGACGACGTTTACAAGGTCCAGGACCTCTGCCCTCGCAACTACCCCTTCTTGTGCTATGATGCACCACTACTTTGCTATCACTAACGCGTCTAAAGTCCATGCCTTTTCTACTAGAGTGCGAGGTAACGAGTAACGACGCGATTTCCGGCTCGTCGTCTTCACAAAGTATTGTTGTCGACGAGCTGTCGAGTTTCGCGCGTTTCTTCGGTACGAAACCGACCTCATCGCCGCTACTGTGACACTCCTCGAGTTGCTCTAGCAAGTGGACGCGCTCCTTTTGAAGGTGTCGAATGTCCGGTGGAGGTAATAATGGTGGCGGTGGCGCAGGTGGATCAACGCTCGTAACGACGCTTTGCACCGTGTGACGCCGTGACGGTGGCGGGCAATCGTCGTCGTTGAGTTTGCCGTCGCTGAGAACGCTGCTCTGATAATCGTCGTGACTCGCCCCGCTGCCTTGACTGAACTCGTCGTAGCTGCGAAACCGTCGCGACGTCGGTTCACCGTAATCAGCATCGTAGTAGGAATCCTGATACGACCGTCTGCTGCTCCGCGACATCGCCGTCGGATGGGCTGGACTCGCGCCCGGCGTGCTGCCTCCAGAAGTTCGAGAATAATTCGCCGTTCTCGATCGCGGGGGCGTATCGTAACGTGTGAATCTGTTGCTTGAACTGGACACTGTCACTGCCGAGTCGAAGCTACTACGCTCCCGCCTAGAAAGAATCCTTCGAATCACGAATGCACTCGTTTTAAGTTCTTGCTTATGACTCGTGAACTTATATTTAAAAGCATGCGTCTTGTGTCAATAAAACTATCAATCGTCTAATGAAGTTAAAACTAGAAACTATTTTCAGAATTGTTAAATGTTAAATATGCACATTAAAAAAGTTCTTATTTCATGTTTTCTCAATGTATATTTTCTAGCTGTAAAAAATCGATTTATAAAAAAAAGTATACATACGTCACATCAAATGACGACGCTGGTAAAGGCCTCGAATTCCAAGACTTTTCACTAGCATTTCCTTGACGCTCGAGATGTTTGAAAAACGCGTCTTGCAATTCCCTCGAGGCAAAATCGACCTGTAAACGGCGGCCACGAAGTGCAATTCCCCGCATCTCTTTTACGGCAGCTTGAGCGCAACTTATTTGATCGAAAAAGACCAAAGCATGGCCACGCTCACGATCTACCACTACCTGAGTTATCGGTCCAAATTGATGAAATTGCATGTTTAAGTATTTCTCGGACATACAATCTAAAAAAAAAAAGAAAAGATACATTTACTGTCATGATTTGACATTATTAGTATTGTACCAAGTCTAAACCAATAATACCTCTCTTTTATAAATTTTCTATCTAGTATAATTAAATAAAACTATCGGCATATCGCTGTTGTATTTTCATAACTGTGCCATTATAAAAGCGCATCTTAGTATTAAAGAGATTAAATATAATATATATACATATAAAATGCTAACCTCCAATACCATCAACCCAAACGCAGGCTGAGGGCATCGACTTTCCGAATCCGAGTTTGATTCGATTCGCACCTAGATGTTCACCGTCCATTGACCTAATCGCTTTAACAACACTACCGATATCCGAATATTGACAGAAAGCATAACTCGACACGGCGCCTTGTTTCTTAATATCAACATCCTGCAAGCAAACATAACGGGATGTTATTAATTTATTTTTAATGTTTATTAAGCTTAGAAATCACTTTTATTTGGTCTTGTCATTTTGTTGAAATTTCGTTCAGATATGATTTGGTTTTTAAATCAATTGTTTCGGTTTCCAAGCTCAAATTTCAACTCACTATTATTTCGCCGAACGGTTCAAAGTGCTTCTTGAGTTCGTCCTGGGTAATCTCCTTCTCGAGGTTTCCGATAAATAATGTTCTCGTAGCTTTCGGATGGTACTCGTCGAGTTCCGCCTCGTATGGCCTGAACTCGTTATCCTCCACGTCGTACCCTTGGTAAGGGGCTACGTCAATTTTGCATCCAAAGAAATGCTTATCTTGCGAAACCTCGAGTGCTTTGTCCACGTCTTCGGGCTTCTTAAAACAGACTAGGGCATATCTGTCGCCGGCTGTCCCGACAACCTTCACCCACGTCACCTTGCCGTGCTTCTTGTACTCGTGGAAAAGGCCATCCTTGAGGGAAGTGTCGCTGCTGCGAGCTGGCAAATTCCTGACGCAAATGGCCAACGGTCTGCGATCCTCTGTAACGGCTACGTTGCTCGTGCGATGCGGCGAGCTACTGGGCGACGTGCTGCCCCCGGAGGAGCTGCCGCCCGAGCTACCGCTTCGACTGCTGCTGCTACTTCCGGAACGGCTGCTGCCGCTTGGCGAGCTGCTGCCACTGCGCGATTTTCTGCGCTGTTTCTTGTGCTGTCGCAGAGCACCGGTGCTACCGCTACCACCGCCTCCACCACCACCTACAGAAGAACAGAAGAATGATAAAAATTGAGTACGCGGCAAGTGTAAGAAAGGAATGTATTTGCCTTTTTTTTTCTTCGTACAAATCCAAGTTTATGAACATTTACAATGTACAGCAACTAAGCTTCCGTAATTCTTTATCAACTCATCATTCACTCACCTTGACATTCAGTTCTCTTTCTTTCAATTCTCTTTTTTTCAGTTCTCTTTCTAATTCGATAGAGCTCAAGCGGGCAACAAATAGAACTATAGTAACACGTGCATTGACACTGGTGCAAAATCTCCCATCGCCTCATGAGTGACAAATTACCTTGCTCGTCTTGGTAAGCGTCATTGGTGGCGGGCGAGGGTGGCGGCGGTGCGCCGCCGTACCTCGAACTCGTCGGCTCGTATGCCGACCAAGACGACGGCGGCAGACTTCCACGATGACGGTCTAAGTGGGGCGGGGGCGGCGGCCCGGAGACGTACGGGCCGGTCCTCGGGTATAGCCGATCCCTCGCCCTGCTCGATGTCACGTGGTAGGAGCTAGCAGGTGGTGGACGGCTGCGGGGTATGTAGCCGCCAGGGTCGCCCGTCGATGGATCCGCAGAGTGGCCGCCGACGCCACCGCCGCCGCCGCTGCCGCCGCCGCCGCCGACGACGACGCCGCCGCTCCCGGCGCCAACCACTCGGTTGCTCCTCTCGCTACCGTAGAAGCTGCCGTGGGAACCACGTGAGTCGAAATTCTCGCCTCCCCTGTCTCCTCGCTCGCCGCCACCGCCGCTGCCGCCGACCCCGGCACCGGTGCTCCCGCCACCGCCGCCGCCGCCGCCGGAAACGCCGCCTGTTCCGCCACCTCCGCCCCCGCTACCGCCGCCGGATCCATGATCCTCTGAACTCCTGAAAGACGAAAAAACTGGGCTTAGTCATCGTCTACGGAGGGAACGACGGCTGCTGCTAATACTCGGGTCGATGAGTCGCCACGAAATACATTCGTCACTTCCTCCTCAGAAAATTCTCTTTTATTTATTTAACGGATCGCGCGCGCGCTGAGAGAGTACTGTTATAAGCTGGATCTGCTTCAATTAGCGAAGGGGAAAAAAGGCATTTTTTACCTGCTCCTCTTGGACAACTATCCAGACTAGTATCTTCGGACTTTTGACATCGCTCGCATTTATTGCCTTCGGAATTGCGCGATAATTCACTTTGATATGATAATCTTTGGTTACTTTCAATCTGAATCGTACGTCCTCGTTATCTCATCGTTTTGTTCGCTAATCTTGTTTGTCGATAAAACAAGATTGGCACATAACGGAGAATTTTTTTTGAAAAAACAAAAAATAGCACGGAAACAAATTGATCTGATTCTGATAAGTCTAATGCAGAGAATTTATCGTCTCATTTCTTTTTGTATACACGTAGTCATTGAAACACAATACAATTTTCAATTTCATATTTTGTTATTTGCATAATTAATCTTATAATTTATTTCTTTATGACTAATTTGAAATTTATATAACATATAAATTCTCTAAACAAGTACGTATATAGATGTATTTAAAGATATAATAAGTATATAAATCTATGAAAATATATTAAGAAATAAAAATAATGTATATACGTGTATAAAAGATGTTTAATAATAATAGAATTGCATTTGGTGAAGAATCGTTCAAGTTATCGAAAAATCAAATCTACTAACTTTATATTGATGAGAAAATTCGATCTCTTTAGATATTTCTCATCAAAGCTGATACAATTTCTCCTTGCCATTAACATTGCAACATGAATAATTTTCCAGATAAAATAAAAAGTTGTGACTTTTCACTTTAAGGTTGTAATCGAAATGTAAAAGTTGAACAATGTTAAAATTAATCATTAGCGATTAATTTTCAATAGATTTTAATTGCTCAGATTTTTATAATTTTTTTTAATAACTACAAAAAATATAAGTTAAGCTAAAAATCTTAAATATGGAAAGAGTTCTTTTAGTTTTCAATAAAAAGAAATGGTCAATAGAATATAATATAATACACCTACTATAGAGAACGTTCTATATAACTATTGCGCATGAGGTACAAAAAACTTCCACGTTCGTGAACTTTGTTACGATAGAAGAAGCTAATTATCATATGCCTTCAGTTGTGCGCAACAAAATTAAATGATAAACTCATATGATATCAATCGTGCAAGAGAAAGCAAGTATAGTAAACGATTAGTAATAACAATATTACTGCGTAAATTTTAGGCTGAAACATTTAGACATTTCAACGGAAAGTCGGAATATCGAAGAGGTGCGAACATTTAAAATCAATGACGTTTTTGTCGCTCCTGAACCTGCACACTAACTTTAAACTTTTTCTGTCCTTGCCGCAATTATATTCATAATTCTTATCACGCTTCGTTGAGTCCCCATTTAATCTAAATCCTTAATCTTAATTTAAAAATTATCTAAACAAAGATATATAAAATGCAAGCCAAGTCAAATTTGAATATTCTCATCCGTGTGAAGTTAGATTCAATTATTTAGCTATTTTGAGCACAATTCAAAAATTGTTGGACACTTGAATTTAAAGTAATTTCACGTACAAAAATTTTAGCCGTAATCGTAAAGGCTTAATCATAGTTGCGAACTCGGTTGGGATTACGGTTGTGATTGAAAAATAGACTCGAGGCTAAATTGTTACTGGGAAAATTACTTTGTTTTGATTTGTTCATTTCCAACAGGCAATCTTAATCCGAATTGCAACCGAGTTTGCAATCCGTAATGTGATTAAGCCCTAAGGCCGTAGGCAAATTAACTAATCACAAACAATCATGACTGTGATTGGTCGATTTGCTCACGCCCTTACGATTGTGATTAAAACTTTTCCACGTGCAATGGCCTTTGATATCAACGTTAGTCATACGATTTTATATATGTATATGTATTTATATATGTATATATAATCGCACGATTGACGTTGATATCAAATATATGTATATAATACATATATATTATATATATATATATATATATATGAGAGAGAGAGAGAGAGAGAGAGAGAGAGAGAGAGAGAGAGAGAGAGAATTTCGTACTATTAGGTTTTACGTAATCAAATGACACTCGATATCCTAAATCATTGATAATGCATGTACAATCGAACTTGTGGATTCAATTTTACTTGAAAGAATTCAAAATATTTGAATAACTAAAAATATCAAGTACTCGCACATTTTACAAAGTAGTTTTAACGAATGGAATAGCAAGAAAACTTAATTGAAACCGCGTGATTCACGTTTTAACTCGCAAATTTTGTTATTATCGGTAGAATTTTATTCAATAACGTTATATCATAAATATATTCTAACATACGCGTGTCGAACACGGAAATTGCGACCAAGTGATCGACCGCTGCAACGGGAGCTCGTCAAACGATGTATATCGAGTGATTACGTAAAAATAATAATCCTTTGGTACATTGGAGTGCATCGTAATATTTGCTAATCGTTTTAATAGCTCTTTTACATTTAATATAAATGTATGTCATCACCGAGAGACTGTTAATACATATACTCGATGAAACGTGTTAAAAATTGTTCCATCACCTGCTCAGGAAACGAATTATTTCACAAAATAGGTTTAGCAAAAATAATCATTACAATAAACGATTATACAATAAATAAATTCTCCAAGATTGTATAATTCATAAACAAATGTAATACAAGTAAAACACGTGGATTTTTTCATTCATAATTATAATCAATGAAGAAAGAAAAGGTAAGGAAATTAACGGATTATTTTATTTTCATCGAAAATTAGGCCATTCTGTATGCATACTTATTTGCTGATAACGTCTTGCGCCAGTTCGGCGGCTGTAAATACAGTCAATGTTGCGGAAATGCCTTCGCAGCTGAGCAATCTTGGCGCGCACAAAAGAAATCGCCATCCGGCATAAATATCTCAATCCCAGCGTTCATATACGGCCAGGTGAGATGAGGCTGAAGGAGAAAGAAAGAAAGAAAGAAAGAAAGAGAGAGGGGGGGGAGAGAAAGAGAGAGAGAGAAGTGGCTGTGATGGGAACGAGCCGAACCACGGGCTCGTAAATTCCTGACTACACTACTGACAGTTAACGCTCTCTTCCCCTCCACCCCCGCAT